>VYZW01007311.1:57113-97645 GCA_013401315.1 Balaeniceps rex
CTTTGTACCCTTGCTTCTTAGAGACAGTCTTTGAACCGCCTTTTCCAAAAACATCTGCTGTCCTCCACACAATAAATCATCTCCTGGAGAAAGGCATATCTGTAACTGCCAAGCCAGTTTTTGGTCCTCAGTGACATCTGGATGAACCCTCTGGTGCCAAAAGCTGTCTGAGCAGGACTGATCTGGATCATTCGGTAATAAAATCAAAATCTAGGGAGGCTGTATTCCCCACGCAGCATAAGGAATACGGAGGAGGGGCTCACTGCAAGTTTACTGCTGGAAGTAGGAAATTCTGATTTGAAATAGAAATTGACCATCTAAATTTCTCACCAACACAAAACTCTAAAGGGAAAAAAAAAAGCCCATCACAATGCAGGAAAGTTCCAAGTCCAAAGCATTGTAATTAAATATTACAGATAAATAGATACACAATGAACAGCAATATGAACAGTGTTTTGACTGACACTATGACAGCTGAAACAAAATGAACCAAAAAAGTAAAGTAAAAATGAAATATTTCATATATTTAAATGGAACAAAGCTGACACGATGCATTTACATTCATTCTCCATTTAAAACTGTATCAAAACTGAAACCAATTTGTTCCTGCAAAATGTGTCTACTTTGATTAAGCTGTATTTCCTGATGGCTGTTAAATTTGAAACGTTTTTGATCATATCTAATTGAGAGACCTCTTAAAGTCTAGGAACTGCTCAAAACAGAAAGGAAGTATTTTAGATGAGAAACAGAGATGTGACCAGATGCTGGGTATGTGAAACGGCCATTTGATGACGGCATGTGTCAGGAGTATGAAGAGCGAAAGGAATAACACATGATTTCAGAAATTTTTGTGAAATACTGTGTATGCCTTCGCACTAGCTCCTACACATTAAACAATCTCCCACACCTGAAGCACCAGGTTTTAAGTCCCTTCTAGAGTCCTACTTCACCAGTGAGGGCCATAAATGTCACATTTCTTAGCATAAAGAGAAAAAGCATGTGGAGAGTTTGTGTAACTGAATTAATAAATCTGTGTTAACACCTTTTCTGCATCTCCCAAAGCACCTCAGCTGCGTGCATCTTCTAGGCTCTGACTCTTCAAAGGCTTTCACAGCTGCTTAACCTGAAGCAGATGAACATATATTTCTAAATGTTACAGTATTTTTAAAACATGTATTTTTTTAAAGTGAAAAAAATGGGGAAAAGCAACATGTAAACTTTCTAGAGCATGGAATGGGTTTTATTTTGTGTTTGAAATAAGCTTGGAATTTTATAAATGCTACCAAGAATAAGAAATACTGCCACCTCATCTACTGCAGGTATCATTTCCGATTTTTGATGCATATTTGATGCAGATTATTTTTCCCTTATTGAACCTTGACTAGAGATGACTACTATTATTATCAATTATTTGTATTTGTCACCATACACATAGAGGTGAAACAAACAAGACCAGGTACTGAGGACAATGATGAGGACGATCACGCCAACACAAGAGCCTGTGTTACGAGAAGAGACAAGCTTGTCTTGTTCAGCCTAGTAAAACAAAAGCTCAGAGGGGATATGAATGTTGTCTATAAATACATCAAGGAATACAAGAAGAGAGGAAGGAGAAGTATTTAAGCTAAAGGACAACATTGGCACAAGAACAAATGGATATAAACTGGCCATGATTAAATTGAGGCTGAAAATTAGAAGAACGTTTCAAAGCAACAGAGAAGTGAGGCTCTTGAACAATTTCCCAGTGGGATTAATGGTAGAAAATGACCTAATTTGTTCTAAGATGGATCAGTTAATTAGTTTATGAAAGGGTTTATCTGACAGAGGCTGGCTATGGCAGCGGGCTGGCCCCAACCCCAGATGTCCTTTACAGCCCCACATTCCTAGGTAATTTGAGGTGTTAATTCAGTTCCTTATTGAATGGTATATCATGATGGCTTCTAAATCCAAAATGATTTTTTTTTTCCTGAGTGATTCCATTATGCAGTGCCACTGATGTGCATGTTACTTTCCAAACACCAAGAAAAGGTCTCTGCATGGAGGAGTTGTATTTTAAGACACACACAACAGAGCTCGTTAGCACAAGCAAAGTGCTGTGATGTGAAGATGCTTAGAGTATAAGAAATGGAGGTGAAAGACAAAGGTAAGCCAAGGCAAGAGCCCATCCTTGTGAAAGTGCATGGCCTTTTTTGAGGGAAGAAAATCATGGCATTTCCTTACAACCCTTAATCTTAACATTTCCTTCTTCATATTTTTATACACCAAGCGTTGAGTGTTTCCATGAGATTTAAGCAAAATTATGAAGTAAGGTGGTTCATAAATTTCCAAGTGAAGGAGATGGAGATAAGTGGCACTCTGGAGGACAGGAGCTGTTCTTGATTACTCATTTCTGGCTGTTCATCACTTCCAGCTACCTGAGAAGGCAGCTCTCCTCCTGCCTCTCACTTGGTGACATCTTTTTTTGGTACCCACTCATACGCCCTGGCTGCACTGGCCTTTGCCTTGATGAGTGCTGATGCCTTTGGGAAGCGTACATAGCAGAGCATAACTACATCTATTCCCTGAACTTCTCATCCCACCTATTAATAGATTTTCTTGTAACTTTTTTTTAATTATTATTTTAAGGAATGGAAACACAGTTTGGTCACTTGAATGACTACGTTATAAAAATGTGAACATTTTATGAAATAACTGATTTCCCAGACCATTTTCCAGTGCAAAGCATTTTATGAGGCAGGCAGGTTTGCTAAGAAGTCTTGGAGAGAGGAGTGCTCTTTCACATGCTCTGAAATGCCCAACACAGTCCTTCTCTCAGGGTGCAGCCTCTCTCTGTTTTGCAGGGTTTGGGGGGAGAAGGCTGGGGGTTTTATTGTTGGGTTTTTGTTTTTATTGGAGTTTTTTTGTTGTTTTTTTAAAGGTAAGTCCCTCTCAGAGGAAACTGAAAATGCACCTTGTGTGTCTTCAGGGACTACCAAAAATGTTTTCAACAGATGTGGTGTTTAAGGGCAGAAGACAATTGCACTTACTAAACAGCGTTATTCTGGGGCAAGGATGGTCTCTTGTCTAAATATCACTCTGGTACTTACTTTTGTCTTTGAATAGTGAAATCGTATAATTGAAAATTCCTTGCAATGTTGTGTTTTCTGCTTGAAGTTTTTATATAGTGGTTTTTGTTTGGGGCTGTGGGGTTTATTTTAATATCAATCACTTGACAGTGAACTTCACTGTTTCCGGTAAACTGTGAAATAGCAGGTTCTTCCCTTAAAGGACACATGTGAAGGATATCATCTTTCTCTCGGCCAACTGCCTACACATAATGTCCAACTAACTAAAAAGGCAACCATCAGTTTTAAAAGCACCATTAAGCATCCTGCATGGATCATTTGGAGGATGACCCCATCATGATCTCAGCCCAGGACATTTTGTGCCTACTGAGGTATAAGTAGGAGGGCAGTCTGGAGACAAAGACTGAAGGACAGGACATCAAAACTCATTCCCTTTTCCTTCTGTGCCTCTTAGTGTCCAGCAGTCAGTGGCAATCCCGCCAACCTTTCCTCAGGCACTCAACTCCCTGGCATCCAGTTTGTGCATCAAGCGCAACATTGTCTTCTGCATCAACCCACGGCGATACACAAAGCTATGCAAAATACACAGCTTAGAACTGCTTGTTTGGTTACCGGTTTGCATAGTTATGTCTACGCAAAAAGATAAAATAACCCACTGAACAGTCTCCTATCTGGAGGCCAAGCAGCATAGTTGCATCCATCCAGCTGAAGTCCCTTGCTCCTCCAAAACAGGGAGCATATGCTGACAGCCCACTGGGAAAGGTCTTTAGCCTCTGCTATGGCTGGAGCTGTGCCTGAACACTTCTGGGGATCATGACAGATGAAAACTGTGCCAGCAACTCTGTTAACAGACTAACAGTGTGGACAACCACAAGCAGCTGTCAGGCCCTGCCCTGGCTCTCTTAGTTCACTAGCACAGATAGACTCAACACACCAAGATGTTTTGGAGGGAAGAAGTGAGACCTCTGTAGTCACACAGTGCTTTTGTAACAGAATGGATAAGACTAACAATGATATCGTAGCAATTTTTTTTTTTTTAAGAAAATCCCTCAGAAGACAGTATGGGGAAAACGTTGGTCTTAATCCAAAGCCCTCTAAGGACAACAGAAAGAAACTCACAACAGAGTTGTGGGCTTGTGTTAGGCTCTAGACTCATAGGATGGGAGAGAAAGTAATGCCATGGATTAGAAGGTAGTTAAAAATAAAACAGTAAGAATACATGGCACTTTTCAACATAGTAACGATAGGAAGAGATTTTTCCTAAGATCTTTGTTTATAGATTTTGGGGGTAATATGTTCTCGGAAGTGGCAACCATTTCAAGTAAGAGAAATAACTGTAGTCAGGCTAGGAAGCGCTGAAAGAAACTGTATTTACATGTTAACAAGGCAAATGACAAGATGATTAGATCAAATCTGGTATTTTGTCAAATGACCAGTATGTATGAAGCAAAATTTGACAAAATTGTGTAACTTTGCCTATTTCAATTCGGGTGCCAAGCTAACGCAGCAAGTAAAAATAAGCACATATAAAAAGCATTAACCATAAAGGACAGATCGTCAATTACTGTAAATTGTTCCTAAAGCCAGTAGACCTAAATTTTATTTTAGGTTACTTTGGCTACAGCATTGTGACAGCAGTGATGCCAAAAAACTCTGAAAGCAATCATGGATGAGTTCAAATCCCTGTAGCATGAAAGGGCACGTACAAAACAGGACTGCTCCACAGACAGAAGAATTACCAATAGTCTATCTGTGAAAAACCATACAATATTGGTATATTCAGCCCCCCAAAAAAATGAATTAGTGGGGTAGCGCTGTATGTAAAAGGTTCTGCAAATAGATTAAGCTCCTGAATCTGCATGGATATGGTCTGTATGCTATTGGAATATAAAAATACTGATATGGTTCTACTCTCTCACTGTAAGGTAAGGACAAGTTATACTGAGGACACAACTTTTGAGATGGACAAATGAACTAAAGAGATCAAGTCTTCTGAACAGGGCAGCAACAACTTCAACTATATGCACATAAATTGATCAGATAGTAAAAAAGGTGTAAGGAACAAAGTCTTGATTCTTGAATGCATTCTGAAACAGCTACGTTCAGATAATGCAAAAGCATAAGCTTTTTCCACTTATTTTCAAGTAATACAGTGACTGGTGCATGAAATGAATGAAGCTGAGCTGTTATACTAGGAGCTATCACCTGATTTACAAGTTCAACAATACTGGGAAACAAAAGACAGCAATACTGAAAATGGAAATTTAGATAAGAACTAGCAAAAACATCAGAAACCAATTATAGAAGTTTTAAGGTCAAAACCAAAGAAATTAAAAGTTCTTTTTGATCCAAGTGCATAGACAATCTTTGCTGTTTTGTTTTGGTGGATGACACTCAGATATTTCCCTGATATAATTCTGTTTATTCACAGAAAAAAAAAAAAATCACAAAATCTGTTTTTGTTTTTTTTTGTTTTTTTTTTTTTCCTGGAACACAGTGGGAACGTAATGTCCTGAAATACAGTTCAAAGGAAGAGTTTTCTGCTCACAATACTGAACCTCCCTTTTTGCCAAAAAACTTTATGAAAGAATCTGTTTTTATGTTTTCATTAGGGCCATGCTGTAGTCTCTTCTCCTATTCTGTGCCTGCTTCTGGACACTGGACAGGCGCCGCACCAGCAGCTATGCCCAGATTCCTGTGTCTGCGTTCAGTCTATTTGCCTGACTGCTTCCACCTTTTCAGCCCTTGCTAAATCAGGATCCCACCTTGGCCAGCTTGGCTGCAAGGCAGGAGGCACGGACATCGCCTGCAATGCGTTCTGTCGCTCCCACAATGCAAACACATCTTTTGAAGGAGGTCTTCCACCACCCGCACAGCAGTACAGTGACATCCAAAGCAAATAAGAAGGAAGCAGAAAGGTATGAGAAAAGCTGTAGGGATGAATGGCAAGGGTCACTAAGTTACTCACGTTTAGCCAGCGTCCTTGCAAAAATGAACCGGGCTTGAATAAAGTCCGTAGAAAGCAGCATAAACTACAGCCTGAAGTCTGTAATTATAACATTGTGATGGCTAAGATTAAATATGAAGGCTGATGATGGCATTCATCGCATTTCCGCTGACACCCTAAGCTCAGGCATCAATGTCGGATATTGTCAATGGACAAGAAATGGGCATTTCCAGCAGTTTTCATCTAAACGTCTCAGCTGGGGATAAGCAGTCCTTGAGAGGTGTCTGTGTCTTCCTGAATATCGTCCCTTTGGTGACTCGTTCGCCCACAGAAATTAACTCTCTTGGCCCTCAGTTAGGAGAAATTAATTGCACCCCAAACAAGCAAAGAAATTCAGAAAAAAAAAGACACTTGTAGCATTTCCTATATTAACAGTGGGCATTTCCGTTAGCCACACAAAAAGCTAATCTTCGTTTTAAGCAAGACTAGTTCCACTTAGCTATTTTAGTATTTCTTAGTTCCACACAGTATTGGAGCGTGACTTAAAAGAACTGGCAATAACAGCAAAATTCTTAATGGACTCTGTGGCCTTTTACCCACTTCTCTCTTTGCTGACAAAATGTCTTTTTGATGCAGAAGTTTTCGGGTTTTTTTTTAAGATGGCATCGATTTCTTTTTTTCTTTTTGCAGTTATGGGGTGGGTTGCTGGGGGAGCTGTTTGAAAAACCTGCCACGATTTCACAGTGTACAAGATGGCCTTGTTATGTCTTCCTTGAGGCAGTCTGGGTACCACAGACTGCACATACGCTACTGCAAAAATAATACAAAAGGATAATTTTCTCCTATAAAGTCAAAGTTTTAAGTGATCAAGACTGCCAAAAAAGCACGATTAATTATCTTACCTACCTTTACACAAATCCTCTGTGTTCTTTTTTTCTGCTATGCATGCCGATCTGTTCCTGCCATTGTAAACTGATTTAGAAGTCAAGGGTTGCCGTACTTTGTGTAGAATGGACTTTTTTCCTGTAGCATTTAGCTGCAGCTGTTGTCACATCAATCTTTCTTCAAAGTTTCAGTATCCCCTTCTGCGCATTTTTTTTTTTTTTCAATCTGATACAGTTTTGTGACACCTACTATTTCGTCCATCTCTTGTAATTTTATGCATCGCATTCAGGTCTCTTCACATTCAGTTCTTTCACGCTTAATAGAAATGAATTTTCCTTAAGCTGTCTTTTTCATATGTATACTGTCACGGCACAAAGCTTACCCATACTTGTAATGCCAGTGTCTCCTGTCTTCCCCCATATTTTTACATTTTTTCTTCCTCCACAAACCACACTGTTTCAAAGCAATACAGTAAGTAATGGAAAGTACACAATAGTGGGGCTTTCTTGGAGGCAAGGGCTAAAGGTGCCCAATTCCACAGGAAAACATGCTGATTCCCAATCATGTTAACAGAGTTCAGTGCATTAAATATAGCCCCATGTCAGTATTTTACAGATCTGCTGTGCACAATAGACAGTAATGCCTCTATAGAAGCTCTTAGGGCCTTTTATGAGAACTCTCAACATGAGAGAGTCTTTTATTCTTTTTGACAAGTTGATCCTTTAAACTACTCTAGTAAAGGGAAGAATGGAACAAGGCAAAGCAAAAATTTTAGCTTTCGCTCAGCATGTCCAGATCAATGCTAATTAAGACAAACTATAAAAGAGACTGCTAGGGATTTCAAGTCTAAATGTAATTATGTGTAATATAACTATTAAAAACAGATCAGAAAGCTTGATGTTGAGTTTTAATGAATCTCCATTTTTCCCAGACTGAGACACCTGGAGTTGTGTACAGAGAGCTATCTGAAAAGCATTCACAACAACCCAAATTTAGACCAAACTCACCTGATTTTGGGTCTTGTTATGACAGCAAATCTATTAGAGAGTTGCATAATCCCTTTGCTGCTCTATATAGGCAGTCAGTGGAGTGAGCAGAGCACAGAGGTGATGTGATTTCAGTAATCCATGTTGCTGAGGAAGCTTACAGCTCCATTCTGAACTAGATGATTTTTTTTTCCTGGGCATAAAAGCATAATTCTTTTCAAGGTCAGATAAAGTATGTTGCAATAATAGAGGTGGGAAGTACTGAAGACATTTAGTGTACGATCAAGCCATCAAGCCTGCATTATTTCCGGCAAAGATGGCACATAGCTCCCCAGAGATTGGAAAATATGTCTTTTTTTTTCTTTTTTTTTTTTTTTTTTTTGTGTGTGTGTGTCAGAGATTGCTATGTGCTATTTAGAGTTGGTGAAATGTTTAGGAAGGAAAACTCAAAATTGCAGACTCCGTTGACAGTTTGCCATGGGCAGAAGGCTAGCTTGTATTGACGAGTCCCCCCCAAATTTTTCCTTTCTGCCTCTCTGTTTGTGGAGAGAGAAGATATTATTTTAGTAGACCAATTGATAAAGTTGGAAAAACTGTCAAGTTTTTGGACACAGAAAGACCTTCTCCCCAGGTCTGACACAGAAACACCAATCTTCAAAAACAAATGCAAGCTAAGAACAGCTGTTCAGAATTTAACAAATTATCATAATCAGTTAGACCATCTGAGAGAAAAGGCAGCATGCACCTGTGAAGCAGAAGGGGACGTTTTGCAGAGGTCAGGGTGATAAGGTGGTTTCTCCTATGGGAAATGGAGAGGAAGACAGGTAATTCATCAGCGGTGCAACATGGAAGAGTTCCCAAGGAAAACAGAAATTTTCCTACAGATATAACTTCCAGCTAGCTCCCAAACTGCAGGGGCAGACAGAGATCAGAGGTGACATCAGGGCTGCCACTGGAGCGGGGCCCAAAGGACAACCAGGCTGAGTTATGCAGGGGGAGGGTGAGACTACGGCACTGTGGAAATCCAAAGAGGACTGGGGGGCTCTGTGTGCAATCCTCAAAGAAAAGCATCAATCATTACAAAGTATTTTCCTGGAGTGCTGCCACCATCCTTCGGCAGGACAGCAGAACAGCACCCTCAGGCAGGCTGAGCATTGCAGGAGGTCCAGAACTGGGACTAAGAGTCTGCTCCTTTCCAGACAAGTAGCGAGGGTGCATCCATCACTGCTCCTTCCAGTCTGCCTCCTGGCTTGAAGTCAGACTGGAGAATTTATACAGTCAATGTGGCCAAATCCAAGTTTTCTTCAAGTATATGCTTGAAACTCCGCAGTTCCAGTCACCAAGCACAACTCTCACAAATACTTCAAACTTAATGAAACCATCCAAACATCAAAATTATAAACCTGAAAATGAAAAGTGTACGCTACCATAGATTATCGGTGGTTTATAATATTCAGGATTTTTTTTACCTGCCTATGACAGTTACACCTGAAGGCTATGTCTGGTACAGATAGAGGGTGGGATTTTCAGAAGTGCCACTGACGTGGCCTGGCTCTTGTCAAAGGCAAACTCACTTCAGTTAACTAATAGTCACTGCCTTGCAAATATGTCACCTTGAGTTATCATCCTTCCACTGTACCAGGACACAGCATGAGTTAAAAAGCCCTGAGGACATCTGGGCCTTGAAAGACATGCAATTACCCTGGAGATGAATACCACAACAATTTTATAAATCCATATTTTTTCCTGCTGATTGAAGAAAAGGGCAGCAGAAATGGGTGAGTGGGATGGAAGGAGGTGAAAGATGTAAAAGCATCTTTGCACATCCCTCCTGTTCCTCTTCATCCTGGTTTTTAATCTCTCTAATCTGAGCTGTGAATTTCCAGGTCAGCAGGTAGTGGCAAACAACCAAGATTGTGGGATAGATGTTTGTTCAGGAGTCCACTGGTATTGGAGCGATACTAGGTCTTGCTCCTCACCTACACTGAAATTGTGTGGGCTGAAAGAAGCCAGTCATCAGCCAGCATGAAGAACTCAAGCGTTGAGTTCCTGCAATACACAAACACCCATTGGAAAGGGTATCTCTCCAAGGAAATGATCTACAAATTAAAGCTGTGAGATTTTCAGGACCATTCACTCTCTCAGGTTGTTGCACTGTTTCTTAAGGACCTTGCCACTGCTGGTTACTTCAATTTGTAGCACCTGATCCAAAGGTTTTCTATAACATGGTTTCAAAGTTTATGCTGGACAGAAGCACAGGAAACATGTCCAAATACATTTCCAGTGCATCTGAGATTTCTTCTGTAAGTTTTTTAGCTGGGATGCATAGCTCCATCACTGGGGTGAAATCTCTCACATGCCCATCTTTCACAAATGTGTTCTCTGCTAATACATTTTATATTAAGCAATGATTTAGGATTAAGACAGAGATTGCCCAAAGTTTTTATACAGGTTTAATTTTCCTTTCTTGTTATATAAATCAGAAAATTATCCCCATAATCACCTTGCTTGAACCAAGATGATGAGAGAAAATGTCCTGGGGCACTATCTGAGGTGCCAAGGTCACAGGAAAAAAATGTATTCCCATGAATAATAAAGGTAATGGTTGGTCTTTTGAATTTAGCGTAATGTAGATTCGATTTTAATTGAAATTCAGCAAAGTTATTGCAAAATTCCTCTTGTTCCTGATAGTGTAACTGCCACCAGTTATAAACACAGATGAGCAGTACAAAAAGGAAACTATTTGTTTCCAGAGACATTCAAAGAGGGGAAAATGGGATCAGTCTGCCTGGCCCATTTATAGCCCCCACGCCACATACCTATGTGATGGTACAGTTCAGAAACTACTAGTTTTCTTACACTGCACAGACATTTTTCAGTGTTTTCCTAGTATAGCTCTAACAATGCATTTTACCTGTTGATTTCCTTGTGTTTTCTTGCATCCTGTGTTTGAATCCACCCAAAGAATTTGCAACAGGCAAAATAGTCACAGTCTGAAACATGCAGAGTAAGAGAACATACTCCTTTCTACCGTTCTTTAAAAAACACCAAGGGGCATGCCCTACAAATGGCATTGTAAAGGGATAAATGCCACTCCTTGAAAGCCCCCCAGAAGCAAGACAACTTCTCAAAGCCTTTCACTTGAGGGACGTAGGCTCCTGGATTGGAAACTGTGGTAAAATCCCCAGTTCCACCCATATGCTTCGTTCTTTGCTGCTTCTCACATTTAGCATGCATTTTCAAAAGGAGTTGACATCATGTTTGCTTGTAACCTTCCCAAGATGATACAATCACAGTAGTTTTGGATGGATGATGAAAGAAAAGCTCATTTCCCATATCCCCACTTTCCAAACACCCCCCATATGCACACACCTCTGCTCAGCACCACCAATGCTCAAATCTGCTGCCCAAACCAAGGCTGCCGCTTGCTTCGATGCTGAAATTGGCTCGAAGAGTCCAGCTCCTACTGGATAACCAAGAGCAAGGAGGAGCCTGCGGTTCATGATTAGTGTATGCTTATGAGAGGCTCCTGGGCTGGCCTCTCCATTGCATGGGATTAGATTATTAAAGGTGACAGGAGGATGAAGTTCAGGTTTAACTCACACACTGGTGCTTGCTCCCATTACTCTCCTAATGCCTCTGCAGGTCGAGTGCCTGCCAAAATATTGTTTGTCAGGATGGAGCCTTAGGGTTTGAGCCTACGGTCATTAACTACAGCCTGGAGAGGCCAGGACTGGGAGAAATGTCTTTGGAGCAATTCGTACAAGAAAATTACTCCCACGTTAGCACTGGCTGGGTTGCATCTCAACACCGGCTGGGTCCTGCCTGTGGCTGTCCCCACCTGCCTTCACACTGACTATGGACTGAGTGATAGCTGTGTTCTAGAAACAGAAACAAAAATAAAGAAATGAAATTAGAATCAGTCCCCTACAGATGGGTCTGTCACTATAAAAGCCGCCTGCTCTCAAATTAACATTTGTTTATACATAAATTTAGAACACCATAATAAATTAACACCCTCCCAACAGAAATGAACTCTTCTGAGTGGTTCTTCTCTTCCCAGTGGATAGTAGGAGGAGGAAAATGCTATTTTCCCTTGAAGGCATTCACAGCAGAAATTCAACAGCAGCACAAATGGAAGTATTGTGGATGGAGTAAATGCTTCCCGGATGCCAGCATTCGCTCTGCACAAAAGACTTGGATAGGGTTGAGTGAGTTTGGTGAGTTTGCAAATACCAACTTGGAGTAGACACAGAGTACCGATATCAACCTCGCAAATCTAAAAAAATGTACATCCAGGTATTAAATCAATAAAGCGGTCAAGCTTAAAGCTTATGCAAAAATGAAGAAATTAACAGGTCTTGGGGGAAAAAAACCCCAGTACTAAAAGAAAAACCATGATAAAAAAAGACAAGTTTTAGCACACTGACCAGGAAAGTGATTTGGAGCTGTTTAAGAGATTAAGGATTTTTACTGTGAGGAAAAAATCCCAAAGCTGTTAGTCCAATATGCAGCTGAAATGAAGGCGGCAAACAAAATGTGTGGTTGCTAGGGGAATATAATATAAATCAAAAGCGCTACTATAATTGCTATACACTGTAAGGAAGTGATAAGACCTCTCTGGGTATATTATACCTAGTCTTGGTTATCATATCAAGGAAAGCTCCCATGCTTTTTCAAAGAATGCAGTGCAGAGCAAAACAAAGTGAACAGCAAGCCTGCAAAATTTAAATTATTAACTACAAAAAGAGTTTGGATGAGAAACTCACAAACAGCAAAAGACAAAAGCTGACAGATGTGAGTCTGAACATTGCGTATTATTCATAAAAAAAATTCTATTGAGGCCTGTCAGCCCCAAATTTTGGTTATTTATTAAATTCTTGCCCCTTCTTGAAATCAATGAACTATGCAAACAGCTCCTAGCCATCCCCATGTCCACCATCTCTCTGAGGTTACAATAGAAGCTGTTTCAAAGTCCTGAATCTGTCCTGGTCAAAAGTAACCCACCTTTGTAGCCAGTCCCAACCCATCAGTAAAGATCCTAAATGAGATCTCATCTCATACAGATTCAGAAGTGAGCCTTGGATATTGATCCAAGCCTTCTTTCAGCAGAGGCCTTCTGAAATACCTTGGACAAAGAACTTCGTCATGCCACGCTTTCCAATTGCAGCAAGGGGCAAGGAGGACTTCCCTGCCTTCCAGGAGTAACATGATGATGAATGCATTAAACAACAATGGAATAACTTAAATGAAACATTACTTCTCTTGGCAAATTGGTAGATTCCATCTCCCTTGCACCCCAGACATACTCTGATAGGTTTTAGAAATATGGGATGCAAAATATGGAATGGATGCCTCATGCAAAAGTCATAGGACACAGCTCTTAGTTTTCGCATGCATACAAAAAGATAAAGAATGACCCAGAGTCATCCCACCTGACTTTTGGCTCTTGACTCAAGGCACTAAGTTCGGAGTGCAGCTACCTCTACAGTCTATGCCCAGGAATGGTTTCCCTCAATGAGATCAGCTACAGCCTCTCCAAAAGAGGTCAAACTACAGCCCAACTGCCAAGGTAGAGTTTCAGTCCAACACCATAATCACCCTACTCCATCATCAGCGCCTCGTGTCAGCTAGCCAGCCTCTGCCCTGGGTGATCGGCTCTCACAAGCTTCCTTTTTCACTGCACTTCGGGTGACTCCAAAGATCTTGGTTTGTGCTTCTTAATTTGTAAGTCATGTATCCCCGTTAATAACCTATTTCTTGATCTATTGACCTTGTTTTTAAGTTTGTTAAATATACAGTTAGCCATATAAACTGCAGCAATGTAGTCATAAACCACAAGCAATACATAAGAAAAACTCATTACCAAATGCCTTGTTTCTTATTATAACAGAAATCAAAACAGCAGTAATGTCACTAGTCTATTTTCCTAATATATGACTGTTCTGCAACCTTTTTTCAGCACAAGAAACACAATGGCCAAACGCTGACACTGCCTAGGCCACGGCTGGAAGCTCTGGGACAGATGCTTGTGGAGAATGTTTCATATATCAGGTGGGAAAAGTCACTTTTGGGCATGTCCATCAAACCCCACCGACTATAAAGAGAGCCTGCAGGCAACCAGCCTTCTCACTTAAATTTGTCAGTAAGGCTGGATGAACCCAAGCATGTAACTCCCTGCGGCAAAGAGAATCAGGTCTGTGCAGCAAGAGTAAAATGCTGCCGGTGTTACACAAGCTACCTGTTGGAAGTGGGAGAGGATCCTACCGTGTGGATACAGTGGGGATGGAATTGGGCAGGTTACTACCAAAAATGATACAAATGCTAAAAAAGATTCAAGAAATAAGGCAGGAACAGGACCCAGGACCTGATAAAGCGCTAGCCAGACTCCAACCAGGTCCAGGGAAAAAGAGAAACACTGTAAAATTCTGGATAAAAGTCCCTTGTAGTTGGGGGAAAAAAGCCCACAAAATAAAACAAAAACCCACAAGCAACTCTACCTGGAAAATTCTTTATCAAAATGCCAGAGAGTTCACATTTCTCTCTTTATTTCAAAAAAAAGGAGTAAATATCTCTGTGTGTGTGTAAAGTATGACTATTATAAAAGTAATACCATATTTTCATCAGGTATGGGCTCTGACCCATTGTGCAACGTGCTATATAAATCAGAACAGAAAGAGAGCTTGTGCACCAGAAATCTCAAGCCAAATTCCAGACAGGAGGCAGCACACAGATACAGACAGGCAGACAGGAGAGAAACAGGGAAGGGAATGAAGGACGGTGAGGAGCAATAATTTGAAGGATGATAAAGGATGATAGTGGGATAGTTTCATGAATGCTTACACGGAGCTCCTCTCACGCAAAGGAAGAAAGCATGGAAGTCCTTATTTGAAGGTGTATCCAGGTAAACGGCACTCACATGTGCAACCACGTCTTGTGAGTGTGGCTCAAACTGCTCATTAGCTGTTTTCATTCCTTTTTCTCTTTTAATTCTTGCACGCATAACCACGGTATTGAAAGGCACCAAAGGACGCTAAGTCTGGACGCAGATTTTTTTTTCTGCCCAAACGCTCCTACGGAAACTGCTTTCCTTCCGTTTCCACTCGTGCTGTCACTGGAGTCATTAGTGGGTGTTAGCTCAGCCTCCCCTGGGTCACCACGAGCCCCACAGACCTGGGGCTTTGTACAGGGGTCATTTGCCCAAGGAATCCCCCCCCTCATAGCAACTCATTAGACATTACAAATAACCTGCTCACTCAAAAAATGAGCAAGACCTGCTAAAAACTACACACTTCCCTTTTATCTGCTGGTCCTGAGGACACAAGTCACAGGCTGTGTTACCAAAGGTCCATAGCCCCGTCACGGCACAGCCAATCCTCACAGCAATAGCTGCTCCTCAGCTACAAAGGGCCCAACCTTTCCTTACAGCAGCAATGCCCACAAGTTCAAAGGAAGATGTAGAGACCTGATGCTTCACCATTACATTGTTGTCTCACGAAGGCAGCATGCTCTAGGTGGCAGTTTCTTTGCTAGTAATTTCTTTGCTGGGCTGCTTTCCAGAAGTCTTAAACAGGATGCCATATCTTTTTTATTTGTTAGTGACCCACAGCCCTTAAAATAGCATTATATTGCTGGCTGGAAGAGCAGAGAGAAAGAAAAACAAGGGGGAAAAAATGAGTTCCCTGAGCAATGGAGCTACTGAAGTCTGGTCTTCCATGGCTCTGTGGCTCATGGCTAGATTCTCTGATGTCTAACAAGGTATTGACTCCTGCTGATGCTTCTCCCTTGGCTCCTTGGCTGGAGCATTACTATTAACGCTCCTTTGTACAGTGCCTCCAGTGTCCCAGTGGGTAAATCCATACTGGAGCCTTTTTATAAGTGGAGGCACAAAAAGAGTCTCTCTCCTCTATGAAGCCACTGATTTTCATTAAGCTTGTCGGGCCTTTCATCAGATCTGGTTGATATGGGCCAGTTGAATCAAAAAACTACTGGGAAGGAGCAGGAGAAGCAAGTGTGCATTCACACACACATTGTGATCACGTAACGCCTCATTTCCCCAGGAAACCAGACTAAAGATCTTACTCTCTGTACATACCATTGAGCAACCATTTCCACCAGAATGAAATTGTTCAGCCTATATCACAGAGGCAAGTTCTCAACACGTACGCTGTGCTAACTATGCTCAGTCAACGCAGAATCCACCAGCTTCAGGCTCTGAATTAACATGCAGACCAGCAATACAAAAACCCAGACTTTTTTGCAGTTTCAATTCATCAGTTCAAGCAGGGATGAGCGTACTTTATTTTTCTCCCCAGATGGTTGGAAGCTGCAAAGTAATTTAGCAGCCTATGTTCTTCTAAAAAATTATCATGCTTTTTCTTTCCTGGGTGACTTCTACATCCCCTGGTGACTGGTTTAATGGTACTAAGAGTTATGGAATGATATTGTTTTTATTATGTGCCTTTTTATTTTTAAATTGCATTTTGACACACAGTCTATCGATTCATGGGTCTTTAAAGAAGAAGCTCTGCCCAAGTGCCTCCAATATCTAAGTAACAGAACGGCTACCTTGAAAAGACACTGAGAACAAGCCACGGTGCCTTTGGGATGCCAGTGTTCATTTTCAGTCCTGTCATTTTGCCATTCTCTAAAGATGCCATGAAACTACTTACTGACTTGTGAGAGTAAGCAAAACACTTCAGGAGAGGTTTTTCTCTGGATTTTAGTCCTAGCTTGGAGCCATGTATAGAACTCAGGAAATCGCATGATTTTAAGAAAGATTGTTCCCTTCATTAAGGCCTCACAATGTTGGCATCTTCCTCCCCTTTGTGCACACAGGAGCACTGGGCATGACTGAGGGACTTGGCCCCTGAAAAAAAAAAAAGGGAAAGGGCCACGTGTCTTTCTGCTAATAAACTAACCAGTGTCAAGGAGCATTTGTGGGCACTAGTACCGATAAGTCTAATTTATAAAGTTAAACTGTTAACACAGTCACAGGCATGGTTTTGGCCCTTGCCAGCCAGCTAGTGCTCCCCCAAGCAACTCCTGGGTGCAGTTTGGGAATTAACACAGGTGCTGGCCCTTTCCCGAAGAGCAATCTGCAGCTTTTTCGGGAGGCTCCAAGAGGTTAGCAACAGAGATGCAGGCAGTTTATGCCAGATGGCTTTAGTGTCTGAGAACTGTCCCAGGCACATTTAATCTACTGGAGTCGAGGCAGCCCATCACTCTGAGGGAACAGAAATGTTCTGCACGGGGACATAACGTACCCTCCTCCTGCCGCATCTCCATAAGGACCAGGCGTTACAGCAGAGACCTCGTAGGGAAGCAGCAGCAGAGAAGGGAGTGCTGTGCCTGGCAATACCACGGACAATTAATTCAATCCCACTAACACTCAATCCAAAAGCTGCTGCTGGCGGATTATGGGGTAGCAATCTGAAGAGTGCTCTGACATGAGGAGTGCGGCAGGGAAAGGAACAAGTCATGCCGCAACGGCACAGGACCTCCAGCCAGCTGCCTGCCAGGTTTCAGGCCACACCAGGTAATTCAGTCCCTGCTTCCGTTGACAGAGAACCAAGAGAAGAGATCAGAACTCATTTAAGGTGATGGTCATAGCCTTGCCTAACACACCAGAGACTTGAAGCAGGGCTCTCCACCTTCCCGGTCCATGCCAGAGCCCTCAGTTGCACCGGGCTGCAAGCAGCACCCATGTTTCTCCAGAGCTCAGCTGAAATCTGTTCAGCACCCCCAGGGGACTTTTTCCCCTGCAGTTCATGGTCAGCTGGAGACAGTCCCCTCCAGGCACAGAAAAATCTCCTACCACAATTAGCAGTCAGCTGTATCAAACCTCCCCTAACAAGCTGTTTCAAGCTTCCACTCCAGGCTACAAAGCACATGTGCGTCCCCCAAAACAGAGACGGCTTAAATGCTCCGAGCTACATCTTCCTGCCGTTTCCAAGTTCAGCAGCAGCAGCCAGAGGCACCCTGGTCATCCCTGCCGTACATCGGCAAGAGCTCTCAGGATCAAAAATACCCCAGGAAAGCCAGCTGGGGCTCTGACTGTCCCCTTCCATGCAGCAGCTATGGAGAAGACCCAGTAATGTCTAAGCAGTGGGAATTGGGGATCTACAAGCCTCCCCCCACCTTCTGCCACTGACCTGCAACGAGAGAGTGAGCAAAACATTTTGCCTCTCTGATTCCATGTTTCACACGTTATTTGTTGTTTATTTTGGGGGATGATGAAGAGTAGGGATGTTCTCTTAAAGCAGTTTAAAAAGCAACTGGCACACATCTCTAATAAAAGGCTCAGCGCGGTTCAAATGCAAAGCGATTCTGTCACAGATGTCTTCTCAAAAGAGATTTGATTTTTGCCCATTTCTCTCCAGTGCCACTTTTTCCTTTGGTTCATCTCTAACTCTGTTCATTCGCCTTAACCACAGAGGCCAGCAAGGCAAGCTTTGGGAAATGTGCCGGCATTATTTAAAGATTTATCCCTGCTGCAACAAAATCCTTTCATGCTTCTGATTGCTAATTACAAGCAAATACTTTGATAGCAATGGAAATCAGTTAACTATCCTCCCACCTTTCAAGGCACTGCGTCAAACTTGTCACTACATACGAATGCACATCTTAATCCAGTTTGATCACAACCTGGAATGAATAAGCTAAGAATAGGCTGATGCAACTGAGCACATGAAAGTTGAAAACATTCACTTACTATTTGGGACTCCATTTCTATTTGAATTAATGAGCATGGTGCTATAAATATCTAATTTCCATGAATTTCAAATGATGTGGGAAGCACATCTGGGATGTCAGTGTTGGGAAAGAAGCATCTTTGCTTCTTTACTGCAGCAAACCAGTGACATTTCCATTTAACTCGAGGCCCCAGCCAAGTCCCCACGGGAACTGCGGCTTCTTCCTGCCAACACTTGACCTCCCCAGAGGATTTTTAGCTGGTGACCACTTGTGCTGGGAGAAACGCCACAGAAGCTGGCAAAACCCCACGAACTCTAACCTGCTTTATTAACTTCGTTAGAAATACTATTCACATGAGCAAGTAAAGAGAACGGAATTCACCCAATAAGCCAGATTGAGCATTGCTGTTAGAAGATACATATATTCACTGTGAGAAAGCACACTTCCATAATTTAATTTGGCGTGTGCAATTGAAGGATATGTATTAGGATGCTTATCTTTTACCTGGAATATATTATCTCTCTGAATGTTGCTATGAATGTGCTGCCTTCTACAGTGCTTTTTGTTTACCTGACAGCACATTCAGCTCCCTCATGCTTTGCATCTTGAGTTTGAATACGCCTCTGTCACACGCCTAGAGCTTTCCATCACAGGCAATAAATGTATTTATTTTATTTAATCTTATTTTTTCTTGAATCTAGTTTTGTGTAATGCTTTCTTTGCTCCAGAGAGATGAGCGTGGCTGCATACATGCTAAAACTGTTTTCCCAGAAATGAAGATCAGTGCTCAGGAATTCTGCTCAGAGAGCTGAAACTGGAGATGGATGGAGAGATGTTAAGTCCCAAAACAGCAGTTCCTCTTGTTGTTGTTGCTGTGGATTTTTTTTTTTATTATTTTTTAAATGCACAAGCAGACAACTCCCTCATTCCTCAGTCACAGCAGTTTTAGGATCCATATGTTCTTCAACAAGATCTGGCAGAAGATTTTCACTGGAACAGATTTCCATCAGGAAAAGCCAGATTGAGAAAACCAGCTCTGTTTACGCAATCATACCGATTTTGACAAAATTTTGGAGGAAAGATAAATTCTGATTTTTAATCAGCTCCAGTCTCAGCAGTTGACTCACGCACCAAAAAAAAGTGCAGAACTGAAACCTCATCCTTTATAGATTTTTACGTATTCTGGCTCCTTGTGTAAAAAACCTGAATGAGCAGAAAAAAAGGCTGGATCCAATTACACCATTAATTACTTCTGCAGTCTGCTGGTATGAGACTTGAAGTGGGTCTCTCTTGATATTGTTAGGGAAAAAAACCCTCTATGTTACTACTGTGTTAGATGTATGTGCATAGCAGGGGCATGGGCTGCTTCCACGCACATCAGTGTGCTTAGAGCAGTGCTGCGGAAAAACTTCAGGATGGTCAACAGAGCTCTGTCTTCAAATATTTCAAGCAAAACTGTGCCAGCTTATTCAGCACTGAATCACAGGCTAATGCACTGCGTTACTACCAAGAGATGCAGTCTCTGTTCCTCCATTAGCCGCATTAACACATGGACAGCCTGTATTACAGGTTCAAATGCTACAATGCCTGACTTTATTCTGCAGTTTTCAAACAGGTACTGAAATTTTTCTATTATGAGTGACATCTACCTAAACCCCTGAATAAAACACACTAGAAACTAGAGAAGCTCCTATAAAAGGTGGCATTGAACCCACAGCCTTTACTTCCCAAAGCACAAACCCCATTTCTAGAAAAAAAGAGGACAGGTTTGGTTAACAGAAGTAGCCCTTGAGATCACCAGACCTGAACCTGTCAGCAATCCACACTTAATACAGAGCAGACTAAAAGTTAAGAGGGAGCTGTTGGAAGAAAGAAAAAGGAAGAAAGAAAAAGGAAGAAAGAAAAAGGAAAAAAGAAAAAGGAAAAAAGAAAAAGGAAAAAAGAAAAAGGAAAAAAGAAAAAAAAAGCTCAGACTCTACCAATGAAGTAATGTCTCCAGGTCAACAACTCCTGAGCACATAACCTGCATAATTAACCACCACAAATCTCTGTACTTAACCTGCAAACCCACACTAATTAGGAAAGTGAGAAGAAGAGAGAGTATTTTGAACACCAGATATTTATTTTCAAGAGGATATAAACCAGGAAAATGACAGAGGACCCCAAATCTTCTCTGAGGTAAGCTAAGGAGGATGATGTCCTCCAGTTGCCCATCAGTACTTGAACCAGGCAGTGCTTGAACCCTGCCCACTCCATGGGTATCACTAGCCCCCAAAAAACATCAGATAGGAAAACATAAGAATGCAAAGATGAATTTTACAGCCTGAGCTAATCCCTAATTTTTAACATACAGTAGCAGGCTGAATTACTTTATGTATTAAACAAACGACACACATAATTCCTCTCATTGTGAAAAACTGCACTGATGAAAGAAAGTAGATCACCTCTTGCTTTATAGACCCGCCGGTCTGCAAGGTATGTCACAAATTTGCATGACAAACCCAAGCTTCTGGGTTTCTGAGTCTGGAAAAAAAAAAGTCAGAAAAATCACATGTAGGCAGAGACCTCCCAACTCCTGTCTAAGAAGGTATCTGTGAATTTTCCATCTTGGCTTTTCTAGCAATGTTTCCTATGCATAAAATATGCCCCAGAAGTGCAATATTTCAGGATGAACCAAGGAAAATCTGTTGTGTAGAGCACAAATCTGGCTTTTGCTGGACCGCTGCCCAAGTGCTCAAAGATGATTTATGCCCCTGAGTCACAGTGAAGTCGATCTGTACACCGTTGGTACTCCTGGAGTAGGACCCTTTCCCAGTATTTTAATCTGCAGAGGTATTAGCTGTTTTTCCTCATCTTACCATTTCATTTGTTGGATGACTGGACTTTGGGGTAGATCCAACCAGTCCTCCACCCCCATGGACGTTCTCCCTCTTGGTGCTGAGCAGTTGCAGCTCTCAGCACATGCATGAGCCCTCTTTTGGGGGTGTCTGACTGTTTACGACGAAGCTGTGCCAAAATCTCTGCTGCTGTGAACAAGCACATTTCCACTGACCCCAGCAGCGCCAATACCAGCGAAGAATTTGGCCACATGTGATTCTTGCAGAAACAAATAAAGGTGATACAGATGGGTACTATTCTTTATGTTTGAGTTACCAGCCAGTGAGATGAGTTAAATCCTAAACTCGTGGTCAGCAGGAGCATAGGGCTGATTTCAGTAGCCATGCACCTGCGGGAAGTCGCTCACCCCTCTCAAACAGGCTGCTCCAGGCAGTGGAGGATTTCTGTTTGGCAGCATTTCTCATCAGCTTTGCACAGCTGTAATGAGTAAAACCAGCCAGGAACTTGTTTCATTATGATGGGAATCATTTGCGTTCCTTCTTTGATAAATGCCCCAAAAATAATTCAGTAGGTACCGGTATGTTAAAAAAAAAAAAAAAAAAAAACGAAGACTACCTTTATGTAAGAGGCTTCTGGGTTGCCTCCATCCAGCATGGAGCAAAACTACCCCATACTTGCCAATCTGAGGATGAGGGGAACCAAAGTCCTCACCTCAGTTTGCCGTAAGGAAAGTGCTTAGGACCCAGGATCAAATCACCGTGCCCTCAGCCCAGTCTGCTGCAGTGGGAGTCTTTCAGGCTCTGCTTGTTAACCACATTTTCAAAGACCGATCTTCAGTTCACATCTCCCGATTTTCTTGTATGAGCTGTACAACGCTAGTTAATTGCCTCTGTCTGAAGTAGCCTCCTTAGCATATAAAAATCTCTCCGTGTCTTTTCTTTTTTTTCCTTCTGCAGTGCACCGTGAAAGGAACTTTAAAAGAGAATTACAGAAGTAAGTGAAAACCAAACAGGTTGCAACTTCAGCCTTTTCAGATGGAAAGGGGCAGGATGAAAGCGATGTCATGGTAAATGCTTTCCTCTTATGAAAGGGAGCTGGTTTTTTTAAATATCTAAATAGATGAATTCCACGGTGAAAAAAAAAAGGTATATATACTTCGGTTAGAATTTTTAAAATGTGATATGCAGCTACCTAACTGTGCTGAATAAATGACCTCATTCTTCTCCTGTGGGAGGCTAAACCCTTTCTGGAAGCAGTCGCCTCATGGGGTGAATCTCAGGTTGGGAACCCAAACCGTGCAGATGCCAAGACAGCAGTCAAGGGGTGCAAATATTGCCCATTCAACCTACCAAAGAGTGGCCAAGATCTGAGTTGAAAAGCTGAAGAGAATAAAAAAAGGATAGTTTGACATTGGTTCTCATCTTGAAAATATGCAAACCCACTGCAAGTGTTAAACACATCAGCACAAACTGAACTGAAACTACAGCACAGCCTACAAACCGAGGGACAGGCAAAAATGGAACAGTCAGGACCAACAATGTTTATTTTCCCAAGGAAAAAAATCATGTAGCTTCTTCATAACACAGCAAAATTAAAGAAGTCGAAGAAGAGAAAGGCACAGAATTCAGTATGCAACTTACTGTTATGTCTGGGGTTTATTAGAAAATAGTTAATTTGCTGCTGCCAAAAGATAAAACCAAATTAGACAGAACTGTCCTGATTCTCAGCCAGGCTTGAGACCTTCTGCTCAGAGCAGGTGGAGAGAAGGAGCCTTAAAAGTAGCACAGGAGGTGGACAGAGTGCAAAATACTGCACATCATGCAACAGCCTCTATTTGCCACTAGCACGTGAAGACTTCTTGACTTGACCCGCTGGAGATCAGGATCTCCATCACCGGGGTGCTGCCAAGGGCAAAGAGCACAGGGAGCTTGCTAAGCTGGAAAAGCATGGACATGCATCGTGTGATACACTGTGGCAGGAGGGGGTTGCAATGTTTGGCAGCCACCCAGAGAGTAAGAAGGGCTCTGCTGAGAAGAGCCGTGTTGGCTGCAAAAATACAGTGCTGCAACTCCCCTTTGGCCTCAAGGTGTCACACACAAAGGCCACCCCAGAGGGGAGGAGAAAGGGTGGCTTTCTGCTGGGAATGGCATGCCAGAGTTAGGTACCCCGTGTCCCAGCCTAACTCAAACATTTCAGCATCGTGACAGCGCTGAGACTCAGCTGGTCCATCACTACTGATCTCCAGTTGCTGCAGTAGTTTCTTGGGACGCCAGAAGATAGTGCCAGCTTGAGCAGCCTTAGAGCCATCTCTATGTCCTGTGCTTTCCTGAATTTCCCGTGTGGTATTTGGCTATACCCAAAGATCAAGGTCAAAATATGCTGTAACTGCTCATATACACGTTTTCCTCTGAAACTTTGCCCTCAAGCACAGGGCACAGCTATGATCTTAAACTAGCAGCCAACTATTGCTGGCTATCAATCCATAATATCAATCCAACTGTTGCTGGCTATCCACAAGTGAAGATGATGCACACCAATAGTACATCACTGCAGCCTGCTTGTTCTGGTTCAATAAAACATGCTATTTGTTCCTTAACAGCGCGGTTTTCTCAGTTTGCTATCTTTCCGATCTTTATCTGAAGGAAAAGGCAGCTTTGCAGAAGCACTGCGCCTGGTTAGACAGCAAGACTCTTTAATGGTATATATCACGGCTCTAAAAATCTAAAATTCATTTCAAGCCACAGCGAGTCAGGAGGATACAAGTTGGCCTACAAAAAATTAAGCGTGCATGTATTCCAAAAACTTCCACTGCCCTTTTTCCCTTCATATAATGAAAGAAATGGGAAAACAGGATGCTACAAAGAGAAAAAAAATGCCAAAATCTCATGACCAAAATATTTCAAGGAGCAGCAGAGCACTCTAGTGATCAGCACAGCGTGTGTGAGTCCAAGTGAACAAAAACCTGGGCTTGAATGAGGAGACCTCAGAGCTTCACTCGAGACAAGCATCTCTGCTTCCCCACCCATAAACAGTGCTGGGGAACAGAGGTCCTCTGAAAAGGTGCCAAGTAGCATTCAGCAAAAAAACATAGCATAAACACTCAGGCCACTATACAGTCTTCTGCTCCTGTTCTCCGCATGCAGCAAACACAGGGAAAAGCAGAGGAGGGAGATGCTCAGTGACTTTTGTTCAGAGCTTTGCAAACTGAAGCTAATTAAATGTCACGGAGGAGTTTGCTCAGCAGAAGACAAGTGAAGGAACTACGTCTTTTCATGTATCATGGGCACGGCATGCAGAAACCCATCAGGGCTGACCAGATGAAACAGGAGATCCCAGAAAACCCCCTTTGCAGGACTGGGACCTTACAAATAATAAGCAATTAGTAGCAGTCCATATTCGTCCCATAGGAGTTCTGGGCATCAGCATTCCTTACCTGTGTGATAGAGACAATATTTTACAATATGCAGTGAGCACAGGAAGACTGTTTATAATTTTTAGTGTGAAAAGTCCATAGAAAACTTAGTAGCAGAGCAGAATATTGGTAAAGTCCAAAACCCTAGATTATATGTACTGCCTTGCAGAGAATGAAGCACCTCAAAATAGGATCTTGTCATTTTACTGCACAGGGACTTCCTGAAAACTAGCCTGAAACCTCCTAAACTGTTTGGCACCAGCCCACTAGGAAAAGCTAAAAAATGGGACATCTTGAATTCTGCACCCCTCTCTCCCTTTGGGCTGAAAGGAGACTGCCACCCACTCTGGATTCACACTGCCCAGTCTTTCCCTGGACACATCAACATTTTTTTTCCCCAGAGAGCCAGGGAAAGCTGATGCCTTTCTTTTAAAGTATGGCTGGAAAGGTGTTAACAGGAGAAAACAAATCTCATCTGCGTTTTAGGCATGCTTTTAACCTCCTCCCCAGTACAATCCGTCAGTGATTTAGGTGGACATTTAGAAACCCTTTTTTTCGAGATCCCCACTGCCCTTGGACATGTCAGAGGCCTTGAGTAACTCAGTCCTATCAAAACTGGTATTTATAAAGCTCTGAGGACTATTGAAGTCATGTAACTCATTGGCGATGCACCTTAGTTATTTCCAGAGTTAGTGGCAGTGAAGCTGATGGCACCTTTGGACTTAGCTTGCAAAATTTCACCTCGATACCACTGTAGAGCATCCTCCCATTATCATATATGGTTCCAAATTCTGACTACGCAAAATTAATATTTACAAATGCCATCCATTTATCTGAGTTAATTTAAAAAGAATTCAAAGGCCAAATTTATATTTACCTGAAACCATGGTCTAAGGGTTTCATTTGCACAAAATGGGTTGTATTTTTGATAGTTAGAAAATGGAAGCAAGGGACTGCATGTGAAACTGTTATTCCTGTTGGCACTGGATACTTCTAAGTCAAAATCACCCAGGAGCAGTTTTAAAGGGCTAGAGTATTTGAAGTGTTTAGATGTGTAAGCCTACTGAAATCAATGCAAGATAGGAACCTACATTTCCGGAGATATATAGGCCACCAGCAATGGCCAGTGGTCTCCAGGGATGCCACTAGACCACCTGAGTACAAACACCTTCCTTCTGCCAGCGAGAGGAAAAATAATTGAGTGGTTTATTGATAGACAACAGTGAAGCCCGGACTCCTTTCTTTTGCTCTTCCACAGACTGCCCAGAGGAACCCACGAGAGTTAGGTGGGCTTCAAAATTACATGGCCTAAGTTTCAGGAAAGCACCCCTGGGATGCTCAAAAAAGAGACCACCAAATGTCATGTTTTAATAAGTGACTAAATATCTTTCAAAATCGAGTCCCTGCTGTCCTTGTTTCTCAGTTCCACTGTCTGTAAAACTGGAGTAACACTAATCTAATGTAATCCAATCCAATCTAACAGCAATCAGTAGTTATCTGAAGAAAATCTCATTAGAGGTTTTGGGGAGCTGAACCACTACAGCTCTGGAGTCCACAGAAATATCCTAGCTGATAACTGCCTCTTCCTTCACTCCTAATCTCCTCCCTTTTGAGGATAATGCCTCCAAAACACGGTTTACTAAATTCTGGCAGAGTTTTGAAAATAACTTTCTAATGTGTCCACGTTTTCCCCTAGGAGCTGATGTTTTCCCCACTGATTTTTACAAATGATGCTGTCACTTAGCCACAGAGTTATTTCTAAATGGAAAAATAGATCTTCTTTAAAAAGCACAACTAAATAGAAAAATCCTAAATATAACAAGCCAAAGCTACCTACCAGAAAAGGAGACTAAAACCGGCTATATTTCCCAAAAAACAACCTTCCAAACATTTGCTCATCTCAAAGCTCTAAATAATTTATAATTGATTTCCTAAATATGAAAGAACCAGGGTAGGATGCTAGGACTGCTAACATAACAAGAGCTGTTACCAATACTGACACGGCCTGATTTTTCTTTACCATCAGCCATGTGCTGGATTAAATCCAGTGAGGTTATGACAACAGGACTAAGGGAAATGTCACGATGCTGGCATTAAATCCACGTTAAGGGAGTGGAGAATGAGCCTTGGCCCTTATTTTGAACACTGAAGTAAACACCCCATCTTTAGTTCTTAGAGCGGTAAGGAGAGGGGAATCTGCTGTGCCAAAAAATGTATGGTATCAACAGAAAGCAGTGTATTTTTCAGTACAAGATCTCATTATTGATTAAATTTATTTAGGGCAACATTTACAAAATAAGGCACGGCCTGAGTAGTAGCTGACCAGCTAATGCTTGTACCAAGCCCTACAGGGCTCCCAAAGGACCTTGCAGTCAAAGACACCGACGTTGGTGTCACGCTCACAATTACATGATTTAACCTTGCCTGCTTTATCTACATCTGCCTTCCGCTCCACACAGAGATTCATAAATCTTCTGTGCACTGGTATCAGCATTTTTGCAACCCTTATTCACCCATTTCAAAAGGATTGGCTTGGCTGGACTAACCTTTAAAAAAAAAAAAAACACAAAGAAAAAAGATATCTCCCAATTCACGTAAGCATCCTTTTTCTCTTGGTCCAGACAACAGACTGCCTCTCCAAGGATTCATCAAGACTGAAATGCAGACATCGGCCTAAGTCTGCTGCCACAATTACCCTGATCAGAATAACCCAAGCTTTTCTGAAACCTGAATTTTAGGAAAATAAAACCAGTCATTTTTCCCCAAGCTCTGACTGCTGTGCCTTGTATTATTATAGATAAATCAATCTCAGGTATGCTGATTACACTCTAGTATTCAGCCATCCATCCTGACCCACAAGAAATGTCCTGGCTCTTGGGAAATGGCAAGAATTTAATACCATAATTCTTCCCAGCTTTTCTTACCCACACTGACAACCAGTAACACAGTAGACAAGGCTGACGTTGCAAGAGGGATGCAATTTGAGATTACGATGCCTATGTTTAGGTGCTTATATGACTACCAGGTGTCTAAACTCCTATTATGGTCAACAGAGATCTAGTCCAAAAAAGTCAATGGAATATAAGAAGGAAGTCAGGGAGCAGCCAGCCCACAGTGACCTTACAGTGAGCTTCATTGCTCTCTAGACTCCACTGACTGTGTCCCATTGACTATAATGGGAGCTTAGGTATCACCTGTCCAATTCCACTGCCTAAATGAAGATACCCAGAATCATTAGAGATGTCCCAGCATCTCCAAGAGATCCTGTTGGTGCTGGCAGATGCAACACAAGATCTGTGGGAAATTCATATCCCCATGGTACAGCAGCTGAAAGGATACCTGGCACATCTCGCATAGCACTAGTGCAGCAAAATCCTGCCTGTAGGTTACATGTGAACAGAAATCAGATGCCTAAATACTGGTGCTGTAATCCTTAAATTGAGCCCTACCCTTCAAGCATCACCTTGCACTAATTCCTCAGTTAGTGAAGAGGGAGAGAGTTTCGGTCTTTCTGAGGACTCCAGTCAACACCTCAGCATCATTTTGATGGTATTTTCTCACCTTTTAACAAAACACCTCTGCAGCAATACTGGCTATAAACTTGAGCTTTTCTTGCTTTTCTTTTTTGCTTTATGAAATGAAATTGGAAACTGGAAAATACATGAGTGCTGTTACAGCATGCATAAACATGCAGCCAAAATGTGAAGACTCGTTCACATTTACACATCAGAAAGAAGGTGCCTTTTCAGTGACGCTCCAGTACACCCTTCCCACTCATCAAAACAATCCCTCTTTTGGCAAACCCTATCACTTGAACTCTGTAGCGCTGCTGGCAAGATCCTGCATACTGGTTTTCAAACAACTCACTGGGCAGTAGATACCTTTTCTACACCACAATGTAAATACATAGTTTTGCTTTGATAACACCTAAATTTTATCATCTTCTTTTAGTATTTGGGCGCATCTGTGTGCTTCAGCCTCTGCAAAGAACAGCTATTTCTCAGCTGGATACAGTCGTCGTTCATATGAATGGCATTACATTGCGAAGTCTGGGAATAACAGCGGTAGGACCACATTGTCATTTGCTAGCTTCCTCCTAACTCTCTTCCATTTCTACTTCCAAAGCATGAGAGTATACGAGACAGCTTCTATTGAATAAAATATCGATTTTTTTTTTTCTTCTGGATGATCTCCATATCAAAATCCAAATCTAACAAATGCTTACACGGAAGTAAAAGAGGGGCTTTCAAGAAAGAATAAGTCATTTGTTGTAATGTCTCTACAAACTATAATTTAAAGTGCTGGAGGCCCCATTTTTGTACAATCACTAAAATTTTAAGCACCAGGAACCATAGTTCTTCATTACTGGGTTCTTCAATAAACTTTATGCTTTACACTGAAAAAGCTTTAGAGGCAATTCTTCCATTAGCACACAAGAGATTTAGGTATGTTGCTTCTGCTGACATTACTGGAAGTTAGACGTGGATGCCGCTCCGTTGCTTAAAACAAAACCAGAATAATCTCCCTCTTTCAGCTAGTCCATATCAGCTACCAATCGGAATTTCTCTGGTGCAAAATATATACTGTAAAATATAATGAAGCTAGAGCAGGAAAGTACCTGAGGAACACTAACCATTGGAGGTCACTTACAATATTTTGCTGTCAAAGATAGTTTTAATGGAGGTATTTTTATCATAATACTGTGATGATGCACAGCATTGATTACTTTCCATTAAAGTCATACGAAAAGCACCGAAATTTTCTACTGGTCTGCAAAGAAAAGAAAGGGGGGGGGGGGAAGAGAAAAAAAAAAAAAAACTTGAATTACTGCCACAAATAAAGAGTTTGAGGGTCCATAAACAGCTTCTTTCCATCCTTGGCTAATACCTTCATCCCCTCCATTATGATCATACATGGCTAGAAATTCTAGGTGCAGTTTCTGAGTGGCAGCTTGAAATACTGTCGTGGTTTAACTCCAGCTGGCAACTAAGCACCATGCAGCCGCTCGCTCACCCTCCCCGCCCCGGTGGGATGGGGGAGAGAATCGGAAGGGTAAAAGTAAGAAAACTCGTGGGTTGAGATAAGAACAGTTTAATAATGGAAATAAAATAAAATAAAATAACATAAAATAAAATAAAAATAGTGATAGTAGTAATAATAATAGTAGTAATAATAATTTAAAAAAAAAATGGTGAAAAGGAAAACAACAAGAAGAGGGACAAAACCCAGGAAAAACAAGTGATGCAACCGCTCACCACCCACCGACCGATGCCCAGCCAGTCCCCGAGCAGTGATCGCTGCCCCCCGGCCAACTCCCCCCAGTTTCTATACTGAGCATGACACCATATGGTATGGAATAGCCCTTTGGCCAGTTTGGGTCAGCTGTCCTGGCTGTGCCCCCTCCCAGCTTCTTGTGCACCTGGCAGAGCATGGGAAGCTGAACAGTCCTTGACTGGTGTCAGCACTACCTGGCAACAACAAAAACATCAGTGTGTTATCAGCGTCATTCTCATCCTAAATCCAAAACACAGCACTATGCCAGCTACTAGGAAGAAAATTAACTCTATCCCAGCTGAAACCAGGAAAAATGCCTTCGTAAAAGCACAACCTGCAGTGACCAGGAGCCACCACTACCTTTTCAGTGGCCCATGTGAAGATATCTGTGTTTCAATGTGAATCAGTCCTTCAGTGTCCCTGAGCTGGATAAACCAGCAAGGCAGTTTATTTTTTATGCTATAAATGCCCTTTATGGGCAACAATTCACACAGATTAACAAAAAACACAAGCAAATTTCCCTTACTACTTGCAGTAAGGGAAAACCAGCTGGTTTTATTCACTAGAAGTAAATTAACTTCTTTGTAGAGTGGAATATTCAGTGCCCTGCCTGCCATTAAAAAAAAACAGTAGGAGCAGAGCAGGTATAGGAAAGAACCAAGAACAAACCCTAAATGAAGGAGTGAAAGACATGGGCAAGGTGCAGGTATGCGCTGTAATACAGCTGCAGCCTTAGGGAATTTTAGCAATATCAAGACAACTCAAGCGACTGAAGTTGGAACAAATCAGAAGATATGGAGGTACGGAGCATGCAGAGAGAAGGACCTGGGAAATTCAGGGATAGTCCTGACCTGCTGGAGAAGAGATCTATAACAATAACGAGTGGCTAAACTCGGAGTAAGTGACTGGAAAACTTTGGTGGTCTCTGCTGGCAGATTAATTGTGCAACGGGTGGTCAGACAAGAGGACTGGCAGTGAGGCAACGCAGCATGTCAAGGAAAATGTATTACACTGTGTGCTTTCATTGGGGCGCAGATATAACCCTGATTCATGTTAAGCAGCGTAAGAGAAGCCCCATGACAATCAATGGGATCACACAGAGAAATCAATGCTAAGCAGCGATAATATAAAGTGAAGAATAAAATCCTTAGTGTAAGGGATGACCATAAACCAATGAACGAATTTAAAATATAAGTTCTTTGATGTAGGAAGCAGTATTATGCTCTCGGGCTGGAGAGCCTCTTGTTCAATTGAATCCCAATACGCAACTAGCATTCCTACGGAGTGCCACAATAGAAATAACACTGAAGTGAGTCCCTGCTGCTGGACCTTTCCTGGACTTGTTACTTATGAAAAACTATCTGATCGTCCAACTTAGGAGAACACAGTTAAAGCAGTGGTAAAGGCTCTGTGTGAGGTCGTTATCCAGCAAAATCTAATTGAATAAAAAACTGCACTAAAAATCTGGATGTTGGGATGCTAAGGGGAAGTCCAAGAAAAGCCAAAAGCCTAGAAGCATAAACTAATACATTTAAAAAAAAAAAAGCATATGGTGTACCTGCTGCCCTGAGTAGCAATAAATTACCAGCAGCACACATCTGTCTGCCATAATTTCAGCCTCTTCCTAGCATTCCAATTTTAGATGCCATCTGCAAATAAGCAAGTTAGCTGACCTCAAAATGTTGATGTCCTGCCCCTTTTCAACTTGTTGGCAGAGCTGAGAGGAGCCCGGCGCCTGCCACCTTTGTCAGCCCCCAACCTTCTCCCTGGGGCTCTCACTGAGGACAAGCCTTGGCCTTGCTGCAGCATATTTCACTCTACCTACTTGAAGGCACGGCACCTAGGAGTGCTGTACATGCTCTTTTTTTAAATTACCCAAGGTTTTAGAATTTTAACAACCTTCCTTTCAAGTGAGCTGAAACATTGATGTGCTCCCCTCTTCTCCTCCACGTGCTCTGTGCTTGCAACGCAACTCACCCCTTTGGGTATGCTTCCCTCCAAGGTCATCTTCTGGAGCAAGGTGTACATGTCACAATATAGGGACTCTGCAACCTCCTAGCTCTGTCCCTCCTACATCTTTTCTTCTTCATTCCAAAGGAGAACGTTCTTAATGACCCTAAAGTTTGCTAAATTCTCAGATTTTAAGCACAATAACATAAGGCCAACAGTAAGGATGGGAACCCTACTTAGTGGGTTACCAAGTTATTGTCCTCCACCAAAGAGCTCACAGACCATGCAAAGGAAGTGCTCAGCCTTATTTTTACCAACAGAAAAAAATAAGGCATGGGCAGAATATTTGCGCCAGTCTTGGTGAGGTGCAACTACCACTGACTGCTGTGAGTTCACGTTAGATCCCCAAGACCATGCTTACACTGGGAGGTTAAAAGCGGCTAGAGAACATTTTCTTGATGGCAGCACTGTCTGGCCTTGAAAATCAGCTGGGATCTATGATAATGTGACAACGTGAAAATGTAAAGCCTAAACCATTTGGCCAGTATCCCAGTGTAACTCAGGGCTTAATCCAGGAATCAGGACATTTTCTTTGAGTGCTAGCACAAGTCTTTTAGCCAAACTTTATTTCTGGCAATGCCATGAAATGCAAATCAGCCCTACCTATACCTAAGTAAATATGCGGTAAATCAGTGCTAACTGATAAACAGTTTCATTCACAAAAAAAAGAAAAAATATCCCAGCATGTCAATCTGGTTATTTTGTTTTAAAACCAGCATAAAAATCCCCAGCATAATGTAAAGATCATAAACATCAAACTTTCTCCAGACTAGGCATGGGAAAACTGCATGAAAATAAATAAAAGCACTAAATAAATAAATGAATGAAAGCAAATGACTTTCCTATGTTTACTTAACAGCACTAATATAGAAATAAGCCCAATGTGTTCTAGTGAACAAGAAATTGAGTCTGAAGTTAATCCCTTTTCTTTTTCTTTTTTTCTATAGCCTAGAGGTCCTTTGTACTCCCATTGAAGTCATGGCCTCAGGTGATCCACACAGCATTCACAGCATGATATGATATCTATTTTATTGGGAAACACAATAATCAAAATGCTAAAATAAATCTTCTTGCTGTTGTTTGACTTAAGTATTAAAGTATTGAAATGGCTAAGCTAATTTATTTTGATTATCAGCCCATTGGTCTTGGTATTATAAATCAACCCATTGATTTTGACAAGGCTTCTAGCTATCTAATGCCTGAAAACATGATCTTGTTTAAGCACACATCATGCTATGATTTTTTTTTTCCAATTTCAATTAATCAGTTCTGGTCAATAAAAAGTTAATATAAAATGGTTTACTGTTAAATGACATTGGCACTCACACATTTGCTCTGTCCTCCACCAGTTAAAAAGCCATTGCAGACTCCAGTTATAGCGCTCGGAGCTCCGGCTGCATTTTTAAAGCACCAACTGTTAGTTAATTTTGTTAGCATAAACACCCAATAAAATTTTATGGTGTGTTCAGCTCTCATTAAAGATGAAAAACAGCAGCAGAGAGCAGCACCCACAAATAAACAGGGCGCAGGATGGCTCTGGCATCACCGGTCCCCAGAGCTCATTCAGATTCAGGGCTCGGGGCCCACCATGCCGGAGGGCACTGAAATCCCACACACCGCTGGAAACCCCTCGAGCTCCACACAGCCCTATCATAATGCTCCTCACAAATATTTACTGGGGGGAGAACGGTCCTTCTCCAGCCCCTTTCTCATGTACCCCCTAAAACCTTAAAATAACAGCTGTTCTAGGCAAAGTACAGCCTTGCTGGTGCACACCTGCACAACAGTACAAAACCCATGGCTCCTTTTGCTCCCCATCACCCAAAAGAGTCTACAGGAGCAGCTCCATCAACACCAGGACTAGAGGAGCCTGCTCTTCCCCAGGTTGCATCTGGTGGTTGGATTCCCTCCAGCTGGGGAAAGCGTGACCCCTGCCAGGAGGTTTTTGATCAGTCAGGGCATTTATAAAGTCATCCTGGCCATCTCCCTTTGTCTTCCCATCCTTCAAAGGGGCGTTTGAGCCTTCCACTGAAATTTCTGGTCTTGAATCCGTCATCATCCTCCTTGCGAAATTTCCTGTTAATGGGAACTTTACAGGACAGCTGACACTTGGACAGTCCCAGGAAGCACTCAAGGGAATAAGTCTGGAATTGACTGACAAAAAACATCAGGTTTACAGGTAGAATTATAGAGAAAGCAGATTTCACTGTCTGAAATAATACAAGATCTGGTCAAGAACTTCCCACAGTCATTACTTCTAAAACCCGTGAGGCGGGGTTGCTTAAGGTCTTAGAAATTTCTAAAAATCTTTCCATTTACCATCAACAGAAGCAAAACTTCTCTCACTAATTCAGCACTTCCACCAGATAATGTCAACTGAAAACTTACAGTTTAGAAGAAACAGAGAGAGGGTGATAAAAAAACAGGTTCAAACACTTCCCCTGAAGTTCCCTGGCATTTTTTCTTGATTTAGAGTTCACCGTTCATAGTTTTGATAGGTTTTGCCTTCCTCTGCTGCTTTGTGAAAGATCCCCCACAAAGGCTAGAGAAGGTAGAGTATCCATAAAAACCAGTACAGGGGAAAGGGGTAAATCAACGCTACACAGTTCCACCCCACGTGCAAAACAAAACTTTGCTCCACAAGGAGCCAAAGTAACACCTGGCTTCCTAATGGACAGAGGACCCAAGTCTACAGCTTTCTCCCCCTTCTTTGCCCACAGCTTTTTCCTGCTGACACCTACACTGCGCAAGGGATAACATGCTTCGTAGAGAGGGATATGCTGGTGGGATGTCAGGAGCACATGCTGATGACCCAGCTGGCTCTTAAATGGTCAGTGGCTAGTATTGCCTTCATTTTCCATGGCAGAGAAGCTCAACTTCAGTCTATCCTCTCTATCTAGCCTGCAATTTTCACAGAATTTGAGATCATTAATGTTCTGTAGGTTTGGTGGTTTACACTCAGCACTTCACTGCCTTGTAAAACCAGAGTAATTCTCCCCTTCTCCCAGTTTTTTTGCCTCTTACTGTCAACTTAAACCATAAACACTCTGAAGGCAAAGCCATTTCTGTCTCTATGGGGTTACAACATCCAGCAGGACTGGGCTTTGATCTTGGCTGGGGCTCTCATGCAATGCTGTATTAGACCACTCTGAAAGGTTAATGTTTTGAGATGGAAGTGTAATTTCTGAGGGACTGCCCTCTGAGCTAGGCTGGATTTTGAAGATAGCTGACTGACCATGTTTTAAAGCCCTGGCAGCTACATCAAGTCCTACTTTAATACTTATTAGATGTGGAAGTCAGCCTTGCATTCCCACTAGAATATTAAAACTGGACAACTCGAAAATATAATGCTTAGCTGTTCCCATACCTGGTAACTTACTACACACAGTAAAATGCAATGTGCAAGTAAAACTGAACTCATTTCCGCTTCAGCAATAATACAGAGGAGCTACCATAGCTTCCTGATCTTCATTTTCTGCATCCAAGAGTGCTAGAAATGCTGTGGCTCTATTGCTTCCATAACTTTAGAGGTATTGAATCTCCCTGCAATTAAACCAACATAAATAAGTAGTAATTCAACTGAAATCAGTGGAATTCACATGGGGGGAACAGTTCATGTAAAAGAGAAGAAAATTAGATTCACCCAATGTAGATGCAATAATCTCTTATTAATCGTTTAAAGAATAAATGACTATAGAAAACAAACTCTCTCATATCCTGTTAAAAGGACATTATTGACCTGTTGACCACGGCTGTACGAACACTGCACTGCCCCTTTAGATCAGGGCAACTCACTGCAAAGATTCAGTTCTGTAGGAACACCCCACATCAGCAATTTGCTTTTCTTATAGGTTAATTTTGTTCTTTTCAAAACAATGGGAGAGCAACCAAGGGTACAATCAAAACCGTATTTCTAGTTCAGCTTAACTGAGTGTACTTTACTTTAACAAAGACTTTAAATTACTTCATTGAGTTGTTTTCACACCCACTTTCTTACATACCAATATTGCTAATTAGTACAATTGTCCCTCTTTTAAAAGAAAAAAAAAAAAAATCTGTCCAAATGATTTGCTGTTATCTTTGAGCATTCATTATTGCTGATTAAAAATCAGGTTACGGTTATTCAGGCAGATGTCCTAACCTCAAGACTTTGATTCAACAAGCTTTTCTTAACGCTTACACACTTAAAGCCGAGAGAGGAAGGGTGGTTGCTTAGTATCTGCTATAGCCCAAAACGTGTCCTGTAAGCCACATCGAGGAAATCCATGATGGAAACATGTGCAATTTGCTCAGGTTAAACTCAGTGTTGTTTCATTTTACCATACAACCTGAGTGACTGTCATCACTCCTGTTGGGACAGGAAAACACTTGTCTCCTACCCACACATTGGGATCGGAATCAGGAAGAGGTTAAAGCCTAGGTCCACAAAAAGATTTAAATGTCTAATAAAGCATCAGTGCAATTTAGGTAGTAAAATAACTGCATTACCCTCAAAACACACATAAGCTATTCGGGTACTCATCGGTGATGCGCTACTGGGGCCATAAGCTGCATTAGAGTGTATGCCAAAGGAGCTGCAGCAACATCTCACAGCACAACGGGTCTCAGAGTTAGGAGACCTGACCCAGAAGGTATACATTGACCGTGTCCAAGCCTAAGCTCCACACAAAACAGCTACAACAGCTACAGTCATTCAAAAATATGGTCAGAGAGAAGTGGAAAGAGACTGAATCAGCAGCAGTGTTGTGCCAAACAGTATGCACTAATGTACAGCTGAGGCTGCTGTACAAAGCTGGGGGTTTAGATTGTACCCTCCAGATTGCGCATGTCAGCCAATGGTCTGGCCAAATGCGTTTTCATATAAAATAAAGAGACAGTGCATCCCCCTCTCCCCAGGAGACACTGTGGCTTTCCAACTTCCCCACTCCAAAGAACAGCCCTGCGCTCTGCACGGGCCCCTCTCCAAAAGGAGAGACGGGAGGGCTCCTGCTGTGGAGCAGCCTGTCTCCCACTGGATATGACAGTCCTCCGAAGGATGGGAGCTGGTGGGTCTCTAAATCCTCATCAACACTTTGAAGGACACCAGATCCACAAATCCTGGTCCTCCTTGCTCACCATACCCAGATGGAGGACCCCAAATAGAGTTGTTTCTAAAGAAAGAAATGACTCCCAATGTTTTCTGTAGATTTTCCTCCCCCAAGGTAGATGAAATTGGGAGTCCCAACATGAAACAAAGTGCCTTCTCACAGCATCTTCCTTGGTTCTAATCTAAGAAAAGAAGTTAAATTTAAGACACAATTTCTGTGCCTTGCATTGGCTGGCATGGGGCTCTGGACTGCTGAGTAAAAGCCAAAAGCCAGGAGCTGCAACATGCAGTGTTGAAAAGCCTGAGTCCCCATATGGAGTTAGCCCTCAATTCCTTCAAGAAATCTGTCGAAATCTGACAGCTGGGAACTGAACCCCAAATTCTTATGCCAGGATCTGAATAACTTTCCAATAATGTGCACTTGCTTAATCGGAGTCAAAGCCTGCTCCCGGCCCACACAAGAGAGGTGGTTGGTGTTGTACAGACTCTCAGCGGCTGTAGGGCTCACCACCCCAACCACCCAAACACATCAGAAACGCTCCTAAGATGAAGCTTTTCATTACAGCGTTGGGGTGAATCCTCTCGCCTTCCTCCCACAAATTGTCTTAGGAAAGGCAATGGGATTAGTCACAGGCAGGAAAAAAGAGCATTAGAAGCTGTGTGTACACAAACTATTTCTCAAAAATAGTTCTCTCTAGCCAATAAATCACAGTCTTTCAATAGCAGTCACAAGTGGCTTTGAGCTAGATCTTGGTTAAAAACAGCTAAAAAGTGTTACATAGAAATGTCAAAAAAAAAGGTGTTTTAGTGGGCATGCGTTACTAGAGTTTGGAATTACAATCAAGCTATCTACTTAAGGGATTTAATTGTATCCCTCCTTCAAAATGTTACCTCCCTTGCTCATCACAACTGTGCAAAGCTGTAAATCTTGCAAAGGAAATTTGAAGTCTAAGTGCTCATTGCCTAGCGAGAGGAAAACTCAGAGTGAAGCCAGGAAGAGTGACCTTGCCCCAGTGAGTTGGCGTTTGCAGTTCTTTGAGTCGACACAATGTGCCGACATATTTTTCGGGGGAAAAAGAACCTAACAACAAGTTGTTTCATGAGCAGTGGAAACAACAGTGTTCGATTTACGATGGATATTTGCACTGCGTTATTTGCCCAAACCCACTCCCTCCTGCCCTCACCCCAGCCCTCACCCATGGCTGCCTCTCTTCCACCATGAACTTCCAGTTCTTCTGGAAATTCCTTCTATATTCCTTCCTTTCTCCCGTTCCCTCCCAATCTTTACACAGCCTGTGATGGACAAAGGACAACCCACGATGTAGCTAAAGCTCTGTGCTGACTGGGTTGCTGGGACAGTGTGAGTAAAGGAGATATGGCCAGATTTCTCCCCGCTTCTTCTGCTACTTGGGTATTAAATTTTCCTTCTTCCCTGTTAAGCGATTGATTTCCATGACACTTGTAGACATTTGCAACACTTCTCCTGTTCTGTCAGTTTTGGTTAAAATTGGCCAGTGAATTCAAAAGTTAGGAGATTAGGAAAGTCAGACAAGTCCTGTTTGTGGTTTAGTTGTTTTCGTTTGGGTTTTTGGTTTGTTTGTTTGTTTTTCAGGGGAAAAAAATATTGAACATCTCACAAGCATTTCTGTACTTTAGAAGTCAGTGTCACAAAAAACTTCGCTACTCTGCCTCTTGTCTACTCCATCACGGACCTCCTTCAGATCAGTTATTTGGTTTTTCAGCCCTGAGTTAATTTCTGAACTCTGCAAGGTGTCCTTGCAACTGAATCAGTCATGCGTGGAGCTTTCTGTGTTTTAATTAAGAACCTGAAACCATCAATCATGTCAATCTTCTGACTTGAAAAAATATATTTATTTCCAATGGAAAAAATATCCACATCCTACAGCATTTTGAAAATAAGATGAAGATGCCTTCAAGGCAAATACAAATGTATCAATTATCATGTGCTAAGAATATACATATTTGAGCCCCATCTCTTCCCTCTGCGTTAAAGTGTTAGGTCAGCAGCTTGATACAATAAACTATTACTGATACGCAATAACCTTAGCTGTTCAACCCAAAACTCAGAGAAAACCAGAAAGTGCAAAGAAAGGAGGCCCAACATTGAAATTACAGGCAAGATCCATAGAGAACCTTCAATTTAAGGCCCTCCAATTATGCAAAGAGCTTATGCATATGATTAGTCATGGAGCTAAGTAAATAATTTCAGCAGACTCATCTGATCTGTTTGTGTACCTCTACAGCCCTCATCATGTCGCATCTTTTAATACTCACATAGCTTTATGATTAGTGGGTTTAATCCTAAAAAGATTATATGAGAAAAGGAGGAATAACTGTATTCACTTTACAGAAGGAGAGGGATGAGGTAAATCTGGGTGTCTAAGAGTTTGTAGAATCAGGTCTGCACTGACTAGACGTGAAGTACCCAACCAGGTGAGCAGCAGCACCAGCATTTCAAACACCACCTCGACATCAAGTCTAGAAGATGGCACATGAAGCCAGTATTACGAGGTGAAATAAAAAAGAAGTTAACACAGTACCATTTCTGGCGAAAGGTAAATTTTGCATTTTTTTAAGGTGCATCCCATTAGCTAATATGGAAACATGTCGCTTCACAAAACACTAGCCTCAAAAAGGCACTTGAAATCTTTGGGAGGGGGGGAAATCCACCACACAACAGAAATACAAACACTAAAAAATACTTTGAAGAGTTGCAGAAGGAACCTCAACAGAATTGTCTACAAGAGGGCACACACATCCACCCGACTCGAGTTTATATTGCAGTGTATCAGTGTTGTAAAGGCAAACACAAGGGCCACGTTCATTACTATTAAAAACCAGTGCATTTGACCTGGATCAGGTGCGAGCACCCAATTACATTTCTGTTGAATTCAGCAGAGCGCACAATAAGGTGTTTTATCCCAGTTATTTTTTTTAATGCAGGCTATTCAAACACACCGTGGGAAGAAGCAAAAGCAGCAGATGCAGATATACCTGATCCCACGTTACACGCCAGCACAAATCTTCACCTTCGAATCATTTTAACCCGTTTAAAGCAGGAGCGCGTGTTTGGATCGCTCCAGCACTTGGGGCGCAGCATCCTCGGTTCCTAAAAACCCGGTTCAACACCTCCCCGAACGGCAGCCTAAACGTGTTAACCTCTGCGCGGAGGGGCGCGGGGAGCGGTACCTCCTGCCCCGAGCACCGCTGCAAGCAGCAGGCTCCGAAACCAGGTCGGCGGCGGGGAGCCAGGGAGGGATGCAGAACTTCGCCAAGTGATGGGCTAGCGGGGAGCGCGGGGGGTCGCTGCCCG
>VYZW01007311.1:97719-134341 GCA_013401315.1 Balaeniceps rex
GCCCCCCCCGCCGCTGCGCACCCCGCCGAGCGCCGTTCCCAGCGGGCTGCGCGCCCCGCGGAGCCCCGCGGCCGGTCTTACCTTGGGCCCCTTGCCGCTGGAGCAGCGGACGTTGTTGGTCACCCCGGCCGTCTGGTTCATGCTGGGGCCGGCGGGCGGGCAGGAAAGTTGGGCTCCGGGCGCGGCACCCCGCGCAGCCTCGCCCGCGCACCCGCGGAGCGGCGGCGGGGGGGAGAAGGGAGGAGAGGGCGGGCTGCCCCCGCACCGGCACTTTGGCNGGCCACGCACGGCTCCGCACGGCTGGCCCCGGGCGCACGGTCCGCGCCGCTCCGCGGGACGCGCCGGCCCACGCCGTTCCTCCCACGCTGTCCCACGCCGTTCCTCCCACGCTGTCCCACGCCGCGGCGGCCCCGGAGCCCGGCCCGGCCTCGCCCCCAACTCCCCCGCCGCCGCAGCGGGCCCGGCTCTCCCCGGGGAGCTCTCACTTCTTCGTCATTATTTTGTTTTAATCTCCTCCGGCATGGGCAGTGGGAAATCGCGTTAAAAACTGTCAAGGTTTCCACCAGGGTCGGTTTTTGACCCGCCGGTGCTCGGGTCGGTTAGCCCAGCTGTTTGCAGTGAAATAAATGCTTGGTTGTGTTTTGATTGACAGATGTTTACTTGCTACCAAGCCGCCGAATTTGGGTCTGTCTTTTTTGCATAATTCCTCTTCCAGGTGTGCTGGAGTTCAGGGCTTTTTGTTGTTGTTGTTTTGATGAAATAAGGGCTGCACAACCGACTCTGCTTTGCTGGTAGAAATTTGGTGTTTAAATAAAAAAACAAACAAACAACCAAACAAAAAAATCCATGTCATGAGTCATTACCCAGATAGTTGCTCCTACCCCTGTTCAACCCCTCCACTTCAGCCCATGAGGCCAGATGCTGTCTCCTCTGTTCTTGCAACAAAAACTTTGTGAAATTCAGTTCCCAGAGTACGGAAAAAAAAAAAAAAAAACAAACCAAAAAGAACCCAACCCACCTTATGTCTGAGTAAGAAGATCTGGATAGCCAAGGCTAAAAGCATCCACACTTCATCTTATCAAATTGTTTTTTTTTCTTAGGGGTTAATCTATCAGAATAGATTATTTCAGGTATTTTTTGTTATGTTTCTATATCATACTTTAAAACCTTTAAATAAATAAAATCTGTTCTCGGTGATGCTCTTTTTTCAGGTAAGCGAGGCCATGCAGCACTGCCTCTAGAAGAACAGAATGCTCTGGTTGCTCACCATGCACCAGAGCCAGCGCTGCTTTGGAGAATCCCAGCTCCTTCATTTCTGAAGGGTACGTATCCCATCACGTGCTTAACTGGCTGCATCTTGCAGCCCTGTGGCTAAAATAGATTCAGAGAGACCACCAGGGAGGCAGATAGCAGAAGAAAGTGTAGTTAAATGGTGAACTCTCTTAGAGCCACTGGCCTTTCAGCTCTGAGGCAGGAGAGAGGTCCCAAAACCACAGTGTGTTGTCAGACGCCCCTCCCTGTCAGCAGGGCACACTGGTTTTGAGAGAAGAGCAGACATCTAGTGACCGGTTTGGTAAGAGAAACAGGTTTCCCCAGGAAGAAACCATCTTTTCAGGGTCAGCCCTTCCTCCCCAAGGAACTCTCCTATTGCAATGACCACACTCTGCTCCTTAATCTTGCTGTGTCTGCTGCCCATGCTTTGCTAGAACAAGGTGTTTCACTCAGAAGTGCTGCTGGTAAGTCCCCCTCAGGGACGAGTGTCCCACCAACCTCCGTGAGCGCTGGGTGCTGGCACCCTGGCTGGGCTATAAAGCATGCTCAGCCTCAAATACCACATTATTACTATTCCCTGCTACAGCCCTCTGATGGCTTTTACTTTTTTGTACTGATTAAGATTTAAAGTTCACTGTTCCGACTGCTCTGTTCAGTGGTTTGGTTTTCATATCTTCCCAAGCAAAATGTCTGCTAATAAATCCAGTTACAGACTTTGAGTTGCATATTTGGTGGGCCCTGGCTGCATTATATTCTCTCAGTATGGTTTATTGCACTGAGACATGCAGAAGTCCCTGGAATTATTTGCAGTTGTACAAACACGCAGAACAATTTTTGAAAAAAGAGATAGGCAAGCAAAATTGCTCGAAGAGATTTTAAATCCATGGCAAACCCTGCTGGCCACTACATGGAGCAGGTGAAAACTCTGTACTCTTGTCCCACCTCTTAAGGCAAATTCTTCAGGAAAAAAAGAATAAAATTTATTGCTACCTACACATTCTTTCTCGCACAACAAACTCTTCGCATTGCACAGACTGATCATGGGAGTGTTGCCCCATGCTGGTTTATCACAGTGTTGTCCTGAAGCAAAGCAGAATATGAAAGACACCACTCCACTATGCTTTCTGACGAGCAACCTCCTCTTCATTCTGCAGCCAGTCTGTTAAAGCAGGCAGGGAGTCTATTTGCACTGTAGGGCACGTTTTGTCTTATGTCCTGGCAAGAAAGAGCCAGGGAAAGTCTCCTGCTTTCTCTCATTTTTCCACTTAATGCCTGCCCCACTCATGGGAATCTCCGCTCTCCCTTAAAACCAAGACAAATCTTATGGCATTGGACCTCCCTTCTATATAGAAAAGGGCAGCTTCCAACTGGGATAGTGGGGAGAGTTCACAGGAGAAGATATTTTGCTTTCAAAAATATGAGTGAGCATGTTGACGTTTACTAACCCTTGGAAGGAGGCTGCTGAATGCCTAGTGGAAGTGCAGCCTTTGAAATTTGGAGGAATTGATTCAATTCTAAACTCTGCCCAGGTGTCTCTACATGATCCTGGGGGGAAAACCACCACATCTTCGTTTGCCCCTCCTGCACTGGGGAAGATCCCACCTCTGCCCATGCACTTAGAACTTCCCTAAAGCAGGACGTACCATGCAGTCCTACAAGGTCCAGCATAATTAAAGGCTGAGGTACTTAATGCCTTCTTTGCCTCAGTCTTTAATAGTAAGACCAGTTGTGCTCTGGGTACCCAGCCCCCTGAGCTGGAAGATGGGGGTGGGGAGCAAAATGAAGCCCTCATATTCCAAGGTGAAATCGTTAGCGACCTGCTACACCACTTAGACACACACAAGTCTACAGGGCTGGATGGATCCACCCAAGGGTACTGAGGGAGCTGGAAGAAGTGCTCACCAAGTCACTTTCCATCCTTTATCAGCAGTTCTGGCTAACTGGGGAGGTCCCAGTTGACCGGAGGTTAGCAAATGTGATGCCCATCTACAAGAAGGGCCGGAACAAGGATCTGGGGAACTACAGGCCTGTCAGTCTGACCTCGGTGCTGGGGAAGGTTACGGAACAGATCATCTTGAGTACCATCACACAGCACGTACAGGACGACCAGGTGATCAGGCCCAGTAAGCATGGATTTATGAAAGGCAGGTCCTGCTTGACTAACCTGATGTCCTTCTGCGGCAAGGTGACCCACTTAGTGGATGAGGGAAAGGCTGTGGATGTTGTCTACCTAGACTTTAGTAAAGCCTTTCACAGTTTCCCACAGCATTCTCCTGGAGAAACTGGCTGCTCATGGCTTGGATGGATGTACTCTTTGCTGGGTAAAAACGGGCTGGGTGGCTGGGCCCAAAGAGTTGTGGTGAGTGGAGTTAAATCCAGTTGGAGGCCGGTCACAAGCGGTGTTCCACAGGGCTCAGTATTGGGGCCAGTTCTGTTTAACATCTTTATCAACGATGTGGATGAGGGGATTGAGTGCACCCTCAGTAAGTCTGCAGACAAGACCAAGTTGGGTGGGAGTGTTGGTCTGCTTGAGGGTAGGAAGGCTCTGCAGAGGCATCTGGACAGGCTGGATCGATGGGCCAAGGCCAACTGTATGAGGTTCAACAAGGCTCAGTGCCAGGTCCTGCACTTGGGCCACAACAACCCCATGCAACACTACAGGCCTGGGGAGGAGTGGCTGGAAAGCTGCCCAGTGGAAAAGGACCTGGGGGTGTTGGTCGACAGCTGGCTGAATATGAGCCAGCAGTGTGCCCAGGTGGCCAAGAAGGCCAATAGCATCCTGGCTTGTATCAGGAATAGCGTGGCCAGCAGGACCAGGGAAGTGATCGTCCCCCTGTACTTGGCACTGGTGAGGCCACACGTGTTAGGGACATGGTTTAGTGGTGGACTTGGCAGTGCTAGGTTAATGGTTGGACCTGATGATCTTAAAGGTCCTTTCCAACCTAGAAGATTCTATGATTCTATAATTTGGCCCTTGTTTCAGCGAGGACCCCTAAATACTGCAGAAAAACTGATGTAAAATAATTACAGTCTGTTGTTTTGTAAAATAAAGTGGTTTATATATCTAGAAAAGGACAGACAATGCCACAAACAGCACAAAGTTTTCAAGTGCCTGTAAGATAAGTAAGTGATTTATAGATTAGTATTCGTAGACTGTTCAGTGAAGTGTGAAGGAACAACAATATACTGTCATATAAGCTGTAGCATATAAACATCCCTTGGCATTTTACACTTTGAAAAGGATTATGCATAAGCTCAGCTGAGAACAGTATTAAAAAGGAATCTCAGTCATACTTTTTGGGAACATTTAGTAAGAGAGCTAATCTGTCTTTGGAGCTGAGCTAAAGCTATGCAAAATGGATGCAAAGAAATTTGTGCAATCATGACATCGGATTTAAAAACAAAACAAAATTTTAAAGCCAAAATTATGTCATAAAATTTAATAATATGTCAAGTGCTTTTTTGAGTTCTTCAAATTCATACTTCACAGATGAACTCTGTAAAATTGAGAGAAAAATCAAAATCAAGAGCTTTACATATTTATCCTGACTCCAAAAGTTGAGGCTTTTGGAGAAACATCCAGTGTCACAAAACTCAAAACAGCAGGACTGCCAACACTGTTAAATTCAGTTAGTTTCAAGTTCCAGCTCAGACTTAGACGAGGACCTTTGACATATCTCCCCATGTTTACAAGTTCTTCCCAGGAGCCTGTTTTGATCTAAATTTGAGTTGTCTGGGGCATGGTATCACTGCTCTGTGAACTCCAGGGATTTTCAGGTTTTCACAATAATACGGTGAAGACACAAGACCTCTCATTTCCTTCACCGATATTTTCAGTAGAAAGCTGACTGAGATAGTCCAACGCTTTACCACTCTGCAATTTTTGACATCACTTGTGACTTAACCAGAAAGGTACATCTATTTTGTACAGGTCAAAAGCCACAGTATAGGGCCACAGAAAGTCTAATGCGAACTTGCACTTGTACAAAGGTCACAGTGTTGCAGAAATCACCAAGGTTCACCTTGCTCTCCATCTCGGAAGAGAAATGTGGTTAAAAGCCTGGTTTAAGGAAAATGCTTAGAAAGATGAGTAGTCAACATGCAGTGAGCACGGAGCAGTTGAGAGCACAGGAGACAAGGAGGATGTGAAAATTGAGACCACGGAGTGCTAAAGAACACGATTCTAAAAATCAATGCAATGATGGATCAGGAACGAATGCAAAAAGCACAGCACGGGAAGGCTATAATTAGATGATTTAGTCATAGCCAGGAGCCTGACTGAGCTTTTTGAATCCACTGAAGTGGACACAGTTAATGCAGAGTTTGGCTTGATCGTTATAGCTCTTCCCATGGCAGCAACACAGACGAGGTTCACAGTATCCTTTAGTCTCTATTAGGGCAATATAGGTAAAAACCCACTAGTACATCCAAGGGTCTCTAATCCTATGGAAAAAGATACCTGTGGACAAGGATGAGCATCTCTGGTTGCAGCTGGGCTTCTGGGACGACTGATGTGGACTCTGCAAAATGCTGGAAAGCAGGAATAACCCCAGCAGCACTTGGACCTGTTCTGTCCACACTGTGTTCGGTGGTTCTGCAGTGAAATTGCAAAAAGCCAGCCACCACTCTCACTTTCCTTTTATTGCTACCAGCAATGGAGGTTAATCAAAGCTAATGTAGCGATGGGGTAAATGCCAGTGTAGAGTAACACTGATGTGAACATTAAGCCTCCCCAGAACAGAGCCGCCTATGTGGACTTCCAGGCTTTGTGAACAGGCAGGGAAAAAGAGGTGTTCTGAGTCCCCCCAAAGCCTTGATCATGAAGAGGAATCTTTGCTCAGCAGACTCTATCAGGACATAACCCTGCTGCTTGTAACTTAGGGTGAGTGCCCAAGCTGATGCTGCCAGCACAGAGCCCAGCCTGGTCCAATAGCCTCCCCTCCAAAAACTCACTTCAGTTCTGAAGTGAGTGCATTTCATGCTAGCTCACAGCATCTCAGCAGTGCCCTGCAGGCTGCAGTGCTGACAGGAGGCAAAACCATGCCTGAAAGGTGTTGACCCAGTGAGAATCTGAGAAGTGTGAGCGCGCCAAAACACTCCACACTTTGTTGGTATCGTTCTCCTCCTAGTGTGCTCACAGCAGCTCCCACCTTGACCGAGCCCATTCTGTCTCCTCAGTTACATTTTCCAACTCTTCTTTTACTTGGCCTGTTGTTCCCCCAAGACGTGATGGCGAAAGGGAGCTTAAAAAGCAAGCAACAATACCACAGATGGTGGACCTCTCTGCTTGCCCACAGTACTCCCCCTGCCTTTCCCTGCCTACTTATCTTATCCCACTGTCATAATTCAGTGGTAGCTCAAACACTTGAGCACATGCGTGGGATCTAGGATCCAAGCTTTGCTTTTAGCTTAGCTGCTGATCTGCTGAGTCCATTCAACTCCTTGGATCATCCGCATTTTCTTCTAGCTGCCGGTCAGCCGAGCAGCTGCTCTAAGATGCTTGGAGCACAGACTATGGGCTAGATTTGGTAAAGGTCTTTAGTGGAAGTGAAACACCCAAGTTAGTTAGAAAACAGCCAACCTCACTTTTGTATTTTGTAGGTCCCACAGGCTCCTAAATTCACTGGGCACCAGGGATGCCCAGAAAGCCGCAGCTGAGGCATCCAACCAGCATCCCCTGAAAGCTATGAACTTGCCCAGCAAAGAAATCAGGGTTTCTAAGGCTAGAGAGCACATGTCCAAGGTGAACATCACCTACAGTCTGATAATAAGGGCTTTTTCTTAGTATTTCTGGGGTTTGTGTCTGCTTCTGAAACTGCACTGTGTCTTACGATACACAACTGCTGGATAAGCAGTCCTTTGGCCAGATGCATGAACACTACCAGGTGAATGCCCTAACTATTAGGAATGTTTTGAGCATGGCATTATCAAGTAATAATTTACTCATCCCATTTAGTCTATGAGGTCTCCTTATCGAGGAATGTTATTCATCAGTACCGCTCTAGCTCTCACTCTAATTTATTTATACTTAATAGCCTTTCAAAGAGATCTCTCCACATTACTTTCAGGCACAAGAATATACATGGGATATTAAATCACATCATAATATATGACGTGTTACAAAAATATTGCATAATTTATACAGATTATAAACATAAGAAAAATCATCCAATAAACTCTGCCATCAAATGTTCTTGAGGTTAGATTAAGGCTACGTGAGACCTTTTAATTTAATAAATCAATGGGAAATAATTTTATTCAAATCTCACCTTTGCAGAAGAAGCAATCTGTTTGAAGCAGATAAAAGATCGGTCTATCTGTATTGAAAATGAAGGGTATCTATCTAGCTCAAGCTCTAGCACTACCTTCTTCATATGGGTGACAGGGATTTCTGCAGTGATGCCATAACGCTGCTGACCACCAGATGGTGCAACATTTTGGCCATGCGTGAGTTGGGTGACACGTTCAAAGAGCATCGCTGACCCTTGCACTGGTCACCACTTAGATGTTTTGAAACTTCAGGTCACTTTTGACAGCTGTCAAACGGTGTACAAAATACATACAAATAAAATAAAAAAGAAAAAGGCTTTATTAGGTACTTCTTTAGAGAAAGTTCCTCTTTAGAGCAAACTGAAGGGAGATTTTTTGCTTACAAAGGAAGATTTTTGATAGACAAAAATAAAAGTAGAAAAACAAATCAAGTTTTTCAGAAAAAATAATTTTCATTAAAAGTTCAATATCTGTAATATGTCAAAAAAAAAAGAAAAGTATTTGGAAAGATTACTGCAGTGTTGCTCATGGGAGAAGTAATTGAAGTCCATTTCCCTGGGCTTCTCAGTTGCTCTTCATCTGTCATGTTGCGAAACAGTTGTCTTTTGGAGAAGCAGCAGGGAACCCAGCATGGGGTCTGTAGTCCCTCTGTGGATCCAGAACATCAGAGAAGGATAAGGAGACTTGAATCCACCAAATTAGAATTTATATAATAATATATATTTATATTAATAATATAATTATGTGTATATATGTAATGTATGTAATGAAATGTTTTTTTCAAATCAGAATATTAAAACTTTCCAGCAAAAAATATTAAAGTCTTCCCCCACCTCCTTAAAAAAGTTTTTTTTTTCTTTGAGGACATGAGGAAATCCACACTGCCCTTACTGAGTTGAAAACACGCTATTTTTCAACAGTCAATTTTGATGGAAAATTCCCAAGCAGCCTTAGTTTTCATTTTTGTTCTGTGTGAACCACTTTTTAGCATGAAGGATGTGCAACACAGACACACAGTATCCCCGAGGCAACTAAAGCATTTGCTTAGATGGAAAAGGAATAGCAAAAAGATGTTTTAAGCCAAGATTCCAGATGAGTTATTCTGAATGCTTCAGTTACTGGACAACCAGCCTGAAAGACCTTCCTCATTTTCACAGAGTGCTGAGCCATGAGCTTTCACTCCCTAAAATCAGGTGCTTTTAAGATGACTTGCATTAGGCTCCCGAAGAAATCAAATAGCAGCTTCTGAATTCTGAATTGCATTTTTAACTGTTTATTCGGTCAACTTGCAGTGGAAATCGAAGTAGAGGATGAGCGACATATGACCCACCAGCTTGCAGCAGGTCCCTCCAGTTTGCAGTGGTCTGTACCGCAGCCCCCCAGCAGACAGTCAGCCCCCCACACCTCTGTCCGGGCAGTCCCTTCTGGTTTGAAGGGACTTTACCCTCCCTTTACCCTTCTGTTCTTGACTTGGAAGAGAAAGTTCAAAAATGAAATTATTCAAGAACTTTTTCAACCCAAAACTCTAAGCCCATACAATTTGCTGTAAAATATTCTTTTGACTACATCAATACAATATTGCCACATATACATTTGCCCATTTCACACAGAATCACACACAGAATCTTTTGGTTGGAGAAGACCTTTAAGATCATCAAGTCCAACCGTACCTGTCCACTACTAAACCATGTCCCTAAGTACCTCGTCTACCCATCTTTTAAATACCTCCAGGGATGGGGACTCCACCACTTCCCTGGGCAGCCTGTTCCAATACTTGACAACCCTCTCCGTGAAGAAGTTTTTCCTCATATCTAATCTAAACCTCCCCTGGCGCAACTTGAGGCCATTGCCTCTTGTCCTATCACTTGCTACAGTCAATGACAAAACCCCTGTTAATTCTCTGTAAAGACTGTGAATATCCTGTTGTCATCCAAGACCCGCTGTTCAAACCTCCAACTTTTACAAGAAAAAAAAAAAGCAATTAGAAGTTGAAGTATTTTATGCTCCAGTATTTGAAAACCACAGCCAGGTGTACAGAAACACAAATAAGCTGGTGAAGCTGACGTTAGCCAGTAAGAGTTGCACAGACCATTGAACTGATATTCCCTTTTCGTGGTAGCTTCTCTCAGTGATGGAGGGTTGACCAGGCCATGACTGATGTGAGGTGAGCTGGGGTGGAATATCCATTACACCTCATTTCAACACTGTGAAACAACCCAACTCAGTGACCTAATCCTTGGGCTGGGACCCTGGGTTAGAGTCTTGTTCCCATCATGGCTGCCACAAGCTCTGAAGAAGTCAAAGAGCCTAAAAACATATTTCTAGAGAACACTGTAGCAGGCACATGAAGCTACATGGCACTGAACTTATTGCACTATCACATAATGTTTGGAGTGATTGCCCAGGAATCCACTCTATCTTCCATCTACTGCTTCTTAAGCATTTTACCTTGCACTTTCAGTGTAAGTGTCATTGACTTGGACATAATTTACCTCATAATTATCGCAAGAGATGTTGTTGAATCCACATACACACTCACACTATCTGTAAAGCAGCAACAAGAAAAGTTATTGCTTACCACTGAGACTTAAAAAAAAAAAAACAACCCACACAACGAAACCCCAAACACAGGAAGAACTCAAAGAGAGAGAGACATGTTGGCAACCATAACTGAAATACTACAGACCTCCCTAATACCACTGTTCTGCTTTGCAAAACAAGTTCATCTGCTGAATGATAGCGATGACTGCTGCAACCTGATGGACAGAAAAATCAGGAGGTGCATTAATTGTGTACAGAAAGATAAAGCTTTATCAAGTCTTCCTTCCCCCTTCAGCAGCAGTGCACCAGAGGGCAGGATTTAGCCTTGAATACACAATTTGGGGCAAGTTTTGCTTACCTCCTGCATGGGGAGGAAGCAGTCACAAGAGCAGGACGGGTGGCTTTGCAGCGCAAGAAGATGGGATCGGGCAGCCTCTAACACAGACAGGACTGCAGCTCCTGCTCTTTATTGTGGTGATGAATTTGAGCTTTGAGGTAGACCCTGAAAGGCAGCTGGAGATGAGCCAACTTTCACACCAGCCAAAATCTTTTTGTGCTATATGATTCATTTCTTACAAGATTTTCTGCAGCTCCAGAGTTTCAGGCTGGCCTCAGAAGAGTCCAAGCACAGCTTGTAGTAGCAAGATTTAGCTGTTCATCCACTGAACAAAACACTCTTGTGTATCTTAATGGTCTGTATTTTCCTACTGAAGCCTGGTTTTAGGTGCATATTAGTTATGGTCTGAACTTAGATTAAATGTAGCTCTGAGCATGTTCTCCTTCATCTCATCCTCAGAGCCCATCCTTCAGACTCATCTAGCCTGACCGTCTACCTGAGTCCCTCCCTTCCTCTGCTCTTCAGCTGCAATCCCCATCTCACTCCAGTGCTTCCCACCTGTGAGCAGAAAGTTATGACAGGACGTCCAGCCCAACCAACTTCAGGGAAGGGCCCTGTGGTTGAGTCAGGTCTATGGCCCTCCAAAACTTGAGGCTGCAATCAGCCCTTAGATTGTGCCTTAGGTCAACCCTTCCATCAACACAATGAGGTGGCATCTTCAGGCACACTCAGTTAACTCAATAGTTTCTATAAAACCTGCTGCCAAGGGCTATCAGACGTCTACAAAAAAATATTATAGCTGAAAGTACCCTTACAGTGCAAAACCTGAAAATACACATTATAACATATTCTATTTAACAGGGCATTTCAGCCTCTAAGTCTGTTATGATTTAGCTGGGGTTTATTTTTTGTTTGGTTGGTTTGGTTTTTTGTTTTGTTTTAAAGCAGGCTATATTGTCTCTCCAGAGATAGTTACCTGTGTCATTGCTGCGCGGGAACAGCTTTTAGTTGCCTGGGAAGACAAGTGGGTACCCCACAGCAGGTAGATTCAGGAGAATTCATAGACAGCAAGAAAAATCCTTTGAGATGACAGATTCTCCCTGCATCAAGGGCAGCAAATGAAGCAATCATCGCTATAGCAGTTACCAGAAGAACGAATCATCTTCTGCTGTGCAGGTATAAGTGCCTTTTTCTATTATTTTTTTTCACTCCCACATGCTGGTTCTGGTGTCTTTATCAGACCATATACAGAAATAAGTTCTTTTATATGAACTCCTAAATAAAAGTGCAAATCATGTAGGAGCTTGGAGAAAACTTGACAAGAAGGCTCTTGTTAACTTAAATGGATCGATATTTAACAGCCAGTTACTTTGAAACACAGACTCTGTCTAGGCTCTCCCCCCACCTCCATATAAGAGATCAATGAGGAATAATTTGCACTATGATGCTTTATAGGAACTCAAAAGAATTCATCAATAAGATGAAAAAGCTTGCAATGCAAGCAGACACTACCTAATTCTAATTAATATTAAAAGGACGCTGTCCGGTCTTTTAAACCAAAAACACAGTGTAGCTTATGTACTTAAAGTTGTAAAACCTCATAAGGAATGTGGTCTCTGTTAATTACAGCCTGTCTGGGAAGGGGGGGTGGAAATTAAGTTAATCCTTTTAGTGATGAATTATTCAAAATGAAAAAAATAAAAACAATCAACTGAAGCATTAGAGTCAAGCCCTACACATTAACCTTGCACTGCACACGGGTGGTTCTATAGCAACGCACGCATACTTCTAATCTGACAAATAAATTAAGCCACTGAGGTGCTCTTGCTGACAGGTTACACTTAGACTTAATCAGTGCAGGACTGTTTGGGAGGTATGTTATTAAGACAGTGGTTACAAATATAAAACTCTCATTTTCTTCATTAAAAGTTAGACAGAAACAGCACCCGGCATTAGCAATCATTGCAAGTGAATGCTTATTTGTTGCAAAAGAACTAGATTCCAGTTGTTGTTTTAAAGTCACTGTGCCTGGTCTTACGTTCTTTGCAGGAAAACCTTCTGATCAGGCCATCTCAGGATGGGTCTATGGGATGGTAAAAGAAAGTAAAGGAGGGATCAGGATTTTTATATATGCTGTGTCCAGTGCAGATATGATCCAAAGAACATCCAGATGCTGAGAGTCCTCAGCTGAATCAGTAGTGCGCACGGCTAACCTAAGCTTTATGGTCAACGACTACCAAGAGTTACTCAGCGCATACGGTTCTTCAGTGTTATGATCAGCAACACAACTGCTCTTACTATTTGGTCTGAAATGTTGACTGCAATAAATGAAAACATTTACCCATTTGACACTGAGGCCCACGCCAAGTTCTTGAAAACAGAGATCTTAAACTAAACATTAGAAATCACAAAAAAATGCCACTATGAAAAACATATGCTGAAAAAAAAAAAGAGAAGTGAGGCTCACTGAAAAATCCCCACCATGTGAATCTACCTCCAGATTGCTTCCCCCTCCCCCTTCTTCTTCTCCTCACAGTTCATTTTGGTCCTTCAATGGAGTGTTACATGTCTCCTCTTCCAAGCTAATTAAAAAACTTTGTATTTCTGTCATACCATGCAGTACAACCAAGACAGAAAGGTTTACCAGTGCAAGAAGGACATGGGGGAAATCAGGGGAAAGAGCCACACAAACATTAAGGAAATGAAGACCAGGTTCTTAGGAAGGGACCTTTCTGGTCTCCAAAACAGGACAAGGCTCAGCTGAAGCATTTGTTCCAGCTGGGATGTTCATAACAGCTGTCCTCGATTTGGGTTCTCTAGTACGAGCTGGCTTCGTGCTGCAGCCCTTTCCTCTCTATCCCTCCTCTCCCAGGCTAGCTATTTAAATGAAGCGTATAATAACTCTGAGATGCTTAATTCTCCATCCAATCTGGTTAAAAATGGCCAGTTCCTGCAAAAGGTTTTAGGGAGCAACAGACCAATGTAGATGTACAGAGACGTGCACCCAGACATGCGCAGTGTGATCATATCTATATCTACATCTTTGGCAAACTGAGTCGAAGGATCAACCATGTGTCTGCCAGTATCTGTCTCATTTCTTCTCAAGTTGGTAATTCCTGATGGATGATAATGATATAGATTTATTGTGAGTCTTGCAGTGGGTGATCTTAATTGTAGCCTATTAAGTTGTTACTGAGCTACTTGCTCTCTGCATGACAAAGTCCAACCCATTTTGACTTCTGGAGGCTAATCAAAGCCTTTATTCTTACCAGTCTTGCCTTTGGAGTTGTGGAGTGGGTAGGAAATTGAAACTGCAGTTCATCTTTGGCTAGTTTTCAAGTTTCATATTAAAAAACTGTTTCTAATTCAGATTTTAGAACTAAGCAGTTTTTGGCTGTCATCTGTGACAGCTCGAGCGCAATGTCCAGCGTTTCTGTGAACTCAGTAAACTTGACTGAATAGGGCAGAAGCTGTCAACTGGACAGGAAGTTCTTTATACTGTAAATGTTTATTAGTGTTCTCATGGGTTAACCCCAGTTGGCAACTAAGGACCACACAGCCGCTCGCTCACCCTCCCCCTCCTCCCCAGTGTGATGGGGGAGAGAATCGGAAAAAAAAGTACAACCCATGGGTTGAGATAAAGGCAGTTTAATAGGACAGCAGAGGGAGAGAAAATAATAATAATAATAATAATGATAAAAGAATATACAAAACAAGTGATGCACAATGCAATTGCTCATCACCCACTGACCAATGCCCAGCCAGTCCCCAAGCAGCGATCGCTGCCCCCCGGCCAGCTCCCCCCAGTTTCTATACTGAGCATGACGCCATATGGTATGGAATAGCCCTTTGGCCAGTTTGGGTCAGCTGTCCTGGCTGTGCCCCCTCCCAGCTTCTTGTGCACCTGGCAGAGCATGGGAAGCTGAACAGTCCTTGACTGGTGTCAGCACTGCTTAGCAACAACTAAAACATCAGTGTGTTATCAGCATTCTTCTCATCCTAAATCCAAAACACAGCACTATGCCAGCTACTAGGAAGAAAATTAACTCTATCTCAGCTGAAACCAGGACAACTGAGTGGAGGATTATAAGGATTCAGTCACTCCTTTTTTCTGCGTCAGCAGAAAATTGAAATTCAACAGATTTTTCTTGCTGGACTTGCAACCGTTTTAAAGAAAATATACGTACAAATGCAGTTTGTATATATAAAAGCACTGGCCTTACATTCTCTTTTAGTTTGTTTGATAAGAAGGTAATACCATTTCAGCAGAGTGTTGAATTGGCCTGTTCTCTTTATAAGGTCTGGGAAGTGGCGGACTAGAATTTTCTCCACTCTAATTCTGTTTTCTTCATGGTTTTCGTTTGATTTTCCCTTCAGATTGATTTTCTCTGGCAGATAGATTTGTCTGGAATCTGATTCTGCCCAACTGAGACAACACTCCAATTACCACCGCATCTAACTATGCTTCTTGCAATTTTCAGTGTATTTACCCTTGGAAATGCTTTTTTCTCCTGTTAGAGAGGGACACAGCCAGCACTAGATCCGAAGAAAGCCTCAATGCTCACTGCTGCCCTCTCACCTCACCCTGGAGGTAGTGAAAGGCTGGACATCTTTAATTTGAATGTTAAAACTCCCAATGTGTCTCAAGTTCTCTGTGGGGGGAAGCGTTAGGAGAACTGCCTGGAGAACATGGAGAAGGTTGTTTTTGTCCATCTGCCTCTCACACCCTGGGCTGATGGGCATCTTGCTGAGGCCGGCCTGCAAAAAACCAAGCATGAGTTGTTGCGTTCCTTCAAAATCTGGTGTGAGTTGGGTGTGTGGTCTCCATCTTTCGGAAATAACTAGCTTCTTAAAGCACTCCACCAGGATCTGGAGGACCTGCATTCAACTTTCTTTTACCATAGCTGATTATGGGCTCATCTCCTACCTTAAGACTAAAGGTGAACTCGGGATGTGTATGGGGTTCCTTTTTGGGGAGGGAGGGCTGGGAAGCAAGAAAGTCACTCTCATTTGCTCTTGTTGCAGCTCCTCCACTGCATTTTGAATAAAGATCCTCCAGACCCAAAAGCATGGCTTGAGTGGTTGTTGGTTTAGGCACTCGCAGTAGTTGAGGAGAAGTAGGAGGCTACTAGCTTGCTCACTACCCGCTGTAGACAGTGGGTACTAAAGGCTTTAATAAGCTTGAAGGTGATGTTGGTGCCTTATGGCTACTGATTTATCCAACACGGGGTACGTGTGACACATGAGCCTTGCCATTACTGCAGTCTATGCTTTGTAAGGCAGCATTGATCTCTGCTGTATTTCTCAAGGAAAGAATAGAGCTCAGGACTTAATCCTGAATGGAGGAAAGTGATGCCTTAAGTGCTTGAACGTGAACTCCCTTCTGAGGCACTTGCTTTCCCCAGGTGTTGCATGGGACAGTGAGATGTCGCCAGGCCAATTAGAAGTCCAAGGGCCAAGTATTCGAATCCTTCATGGGCCTAGTGGGCCAGGGAGACCAAAAGGCTGCTCCCACCTCTCAAGACATCTTTGGCAAAGCAAGAAATTGGACCTGGGTTAACACTCTCCCCACTAGACCATTTGCTCTGTGAAAAGGAATCAGGGTAGGAGGCAACAGGCACTTTCACAAGACAGTGATTTCGGTGGAAGATACATTGGTATAGGACCACATTTGTTTGGCACTATATCATCAATAATTAGTAGAAATATACAGAACCTTCTCAGGATAGAGCTGACTCCAGTAATACATGATCTTAATCCTTCCTTAGGACTCACACAAAAGTGCATAATGACTGTTACAACTATACTTTGTCATGAAAGTTAAGACTTTTCTCTGTCACCGTGCAGCACTGCTTGGTTTAAATGACATTCGTGCCCGTTATATACTAGAATTCTAATTATTATAATTATATGTTACAGGTTATTAGTTTGTATGCTAAAAATGTAACAGGAAGGAGAGCGGGAAATGTGTTGCATTGCAAATCTCTTTCTTGCCCCATGTGTTACGAGTTAGCATATAATGTATTTTATTCCTAATTAAACTATGGCAGGGCCTTTTAGCAGTGCTTCATTATCCATTCTCCACAAAGAGGCATGGCCCCATCAGTCTTGTGATGAGATGCCACCAAATACAGTTATTATACCAAGAAGCAATCTAGGGAGAAGCTATTATCTGGTTTTCTACAAAAGCAGTTTCTAGTCTTATTAGCTTGCATTATATAGTAGAATTTGAACTTATATAGCAGAAATTGGACTTAGGAGGGTACAGTGAAACATGCACACTACCCATTTTTCAGCCTAACTGCAGGATGTTAAACTTCCTTTAGAAAGAGCAGAGCTAATAGTCCAAGATCTTGAGGTGCACAGTCAGCATCTCAGTTGAAGACAGTGGAAGAAGTCATGCAGTTATGATAAAAAGGGTTATACAAAAAGCCGTGCTGAAGTCTATTTCTCACCTAAATTTGGTAGCAAAAGCCAGCGGGGCTGAAAAGAGACCTGCTATCCCTGCACATAATTGCAAGTGCCTTTACAAGCTGTTTATTTACAAGAACAACTATAGCCCTTGCGTGTGTAAATCTTATCATATACAAATGGAAGTTTACGTGATTTGGCTGCACAGTGGTGAGCCTCCATGTGCATAAATATGCATTAGGGCTGGGCTTCAGATCAGAGAAATCTGATCCTGCGAGGTCTTACTGAGCTCTGCAAAATTGAAAACTTTTTTTATCCAGATGTTGCTTTGAAGTATTCTGACTGAAATTTTGCCTGTGGGTTTACATGGGAATAAAACAAGAAGAAAATTTGTCCTATTGGAATATTCTTACTGGGACCATTACTACCATTTCAGTCATATTACAAGGAATTGCTGTGATAATTTATTCTGAGAATTTAGAAAGTGCAGTGAAATTCCAACAGAGGATTTTGTAATGTCCACCCAATATCAGCAAGTATTCAGATTTGAAGGCAGTTTATAAAGTAATGCACTGGTGACAGATTCGTTTGAGTTAGGACAGAAAAATATTCAGTAACAAGTATTTAAACATGAGTATCCACTTTCAAGTTATTCAGATAGGGAGAAAAAAGAGAAGGGGAAGGGAACATGGATGGGGGAGGGGATAGGAAGGGGAAAGAACATTTGGAGCCTTTTTGCCAATTTGGGACTGAGATGTGTTAGTAAAATAAACCAGCTTTCATTCTTAAAGATGAAGCACACTCAGCCGTCTTGAGGAAAAAACCAAAACCCCCTCATGTATCTTTCATGGCACTTTGCTGGTTAACAGCACCATTGATTGTACTGTGATTATTTTGTTCAGTCTTGTGTTGCGATCTGTGATTTAAAACTGTGTTCCATGGGAGAGTCCTACCAGTGTCCTGTATTATCTACAGTCATAACCACTCGCAGCCTGTGCTCAGTGGAGTGCCTCAGTGTTTGTTACAATAAATAGCAGGCCACTGACCGTAACACCTCTGTGTGTGGAAATGCTTACCTTCACCAGAATGACATTTAGAAAGGTGTAGCTTTGGGCTCGTAAGAAGGGGAGTAAGAAAATCAATGCAGCTTTTGGAAACAGCAATGCTGGAGAAACCTCTTTGGCTTCTTTCAGAAGTACCGCTGTTCCAATATAATTCATGACCAGTCAACTTAGTTTTAATAGGTGTTTATACCCCTACCTGTCTGCCATCATTAAGCTTGTGCTTAAAGGTTTTGACAACAGTCAGGTCCTTTTTTGGAGCCATGCGTGAGCCCATCCTAAAGACTGTTTGAGGAAGAGTCAGCTCAAGACATCTGTCATCAGCCCACCATGCTGGGAGGCAGGAGATAGTATGGAGAAGGGAGAGGATTGCTGAAGACTTTCTAAAATGTGAAAGACTGTACCCTATAGGATTGAGTCATATGCATCTAGGCTTTGTGGTCACATAACTCAGTACGGTCATAACACTGCATGGAGCTATGAGAAAGTGTGAGGCCATACAGGATTAAAATCTGATACATTTAAGGGTCTGTGATTGCTCTGTGTTTATTCTGATTTGTAGATAAACCCCATACTCTCCTACATGAGCTCCCATGACATCAGTAAGCACAAGGTCTTCTGGAGAAGCCTGTCTGGCTGTGGTGGTGTTGACAGACTGTTATAGCTCTGAGGTTGCTAAGGGACCACAACTCTCCCTGAAGAACTGTAGGAACAGAAAAGTAGAGGGAAAGACACACACCCACTCACGGACGGACATCTGGAGAAGGGATCACATGTCTGTGATCTCAGACTTCCCCAAGAAACTTGAAGGAGCCCCAGGAGGAGAAGGTTTCTCTCCAGAAGAGCTGGCAGAGCAAAGGAGGCAGAATGAAGGAATTCACTGGCTCAAATTACTCTGGCATTGGTCACAGCTCTGGATGCTGCTGGTTAAATCTCATCATAAGGACGTGGGAAAGGAAGGCCCATTGCTCATGCAGGAAGGCTCTGCGCACAGGCTCTGCAGGAGAGTGGGAGGTGGTATTGCAGAGGAAGAAGGGACCGGGACTGAAATTCACCCTGAAATTGCTGTCTCATGAAACCCACCCTCTCCTTTGGATTTAGGATTGTGATGGCCAAGGAGCACTGCAGTTTAACACACTGGCCCCCAACACTACACTTCAACCCCTCCTCCGATATGTGGATTTTCAGTGCACACTGTCTTAGTCTTCAAAATCGTCTTCATAAGGGGATACAGGTAGGAAATGGCCACCAAGGTAACAGCTCGTGTAGTTGCAGGGCTACATAATCAAAAGTAACACAACAGCAGTAAGTCAAAATATTTCATCACAGTGAACCCGTCTCTCCCTAGGAAGTCCTCTGGATGATACTAACCTTGAAGTTGACATTATATTTACAGCTCAATTCCCTTGGGTAATGACGCTGATTACATCCATACTAAAAGAGCAATGTAAGTTCACTTCCTTCCCCTCTGTAGCGAGACTTCACTCAGACTGTCACAAGGAAAGCCTATGACAGGTCCCTGAATTGCTTTAGACATTTGGCAGCTGCAGAGCTCTTTCTAAAGGATAGAAATCTCTCCACTGCTCCAGAGCAGCTGACAGCTGAAAAAAGATGGTCAGCTAAATTCTTTGTTGTAGCCACTCCATATACCAAGATAAGTAGAGTGATTAAACTGATTTATAGTGCTTGGATACCCAACTGCTTTTCCCCAAAATAAGATCTGCAGAGCAGGTACTCAATTGTTTAATGAAATGAAACAACCGTCCTTCTGTTGACAGCGATATCACTGAAATGTAAGCAGAGGGATCCCAAATTGTTGGTTTAAGGCACATTCACCTTTCACGTGTCTTGAGTCAAAAATCCTGGGGCTCAGACTGACTGAATTTGCTGGGACAGTTATTTAGCATGGGACTCATGCGCCTAGCAATAGGTAGCTGCAGTGGAGTTGTCTACCTCTGAGTTACACTAAGGGCTCGCTTTCTAGTCAATGCAGATCTCATCTATCACTCAATGGATTCTAAGACAAAATAATATCACTGTAGAATAGACACCTAAAATATACCAGATGAATCATCTCTGAAAACGTGTGTTTCCCCCTCAACTTATCTAAAACTGCACTTGCAGCTAAGGTTGCCTGAGAACCCAGAAAACCAGGCACGTAGCAAATCCACTTAAATGATTAGCAAAATCCTCCAAGTACCTTATCCATGCCGTTAGGCAAAGTCCCTGCCCTGCTCTAAGCTGTTCCACTAATTGCTACATTAACAACTTGCACACTTAAATCAGAGGGTCAGTGGTCACCAGGTGAGTCATGATGAAGGAAAAGGGCAGGGAGGAAGGCTTTTCAAATAGCTTTTGTTGGCTATCACTGAAGTATTTATTCTCAAGGCCTTTTCATAACCAGGAGTAGGGAGCCTGCTGATGATTTTCAATGACACACTAGCATTTGAATTAAAACTGCAAAGCTCTTTGTTTCTTGGTGTTTCAGCAGGCATTTGACCACCAGCAAGGCTGGCAACAAGTGCTGCTGGTAAATACACTTGACAGGGAGCATTCATAATCAACAGGGCTCGGCACATCCTTCAAAGGAGCATATCTGAACGAGATTGCCTGAGGCAATCCTGTTCAAGTACATTTACACTGCATATAAATCTGATGCAAGATCTCTCCTCCTTGCAATGATCCTGAAGAGGCAGTGAATTTTAGGGGCTAGGTGAGACACTACTCAAGGCAGTTAATGAACAGTAACCAGATTAGGACTCAGGCTGAGGGCTATGATATAGGCTTAGCATGTGCCTTGGGGCTACAAATGTACCAGCATACCTACTATGAATGTATTATTTAGCATATATAATAAAAGCAGGTCAGGCAGTAATCTCTGGTCCCTGGTCCCTAGTACCTGTGGCACAGACTGGGTTGTGTGCACCCTGCTTGGGGCTAGCTCCTGTTAGAGAAGACCAACAACATCCACACTACATGGGACCCGGCTCTGGGCTTATCGGAAGACCATTTTCGGGGACGGGAGCAAACAAGGGAGCCTTGTCCATGCAGCCTCCAGGGCACTGTCTCTGGAGAGCACAGCCCTAGAACCATGCCAAATTTTGTGTTGGGGGGAGAGAGTTAGAGTAGAGCCAAGAAGCCAGCTAATGACCAAGTGGAGTGGAAAATCAGAGGTCCATTTCTTGCACTCATTCTTTGGACTTTATATTTAGCTGTATCTGTGAACTCTCAGAGGCCATAGTTAGACTTTCATTTCATCATACCAATGTAAACCTAATCTGGAATTACTGATTGAGTAATTTCAGTGATTCACACAGGAATACTCACTATTTTAAGTATATGTTTAAGTATCTTGTCCTATTGAGTCTTTATGCCTTATTCTGAGAAAAAAATGCGGTGTCTGAGATAACACAGCATATCAGTGCTAATCCACAGTACTTCTCCTCGCATGCTTTGGCTCTCAGTATTTTAGGAGATCCAGACAGCTTTCTTTGGAAACAGCAATGCAGCCAACTATTACCATATGCTGTGTGGGTTCCCTCTTTCCGCTCCTCAAAGGAACTGACAGCCTGGCTTGGCCAGAAAAACAAAACAGTGTACTTTACACACACAAAAAGAAGTTTTGAAGGTTTTGTTCAGGATCAGAATAAAAAATGAGATCTTACATAGGAAAATTCAACAGAGAAACCTTAGAATATCTCAAAACCTGGGACATTGGTGACCAATCTTTCCACTTAAGCCAAAATAGAATTCTCCCTTGGTTTCTCCTCTGGCCGTGAAGGAGCTTTGGCCATTGGGATATTGGCTGCTCCAAAGAAAGATATATGTTTTATCCCTTTTGTCTAAGAGTTAACCTTTCTGTACTGGACACATTGTTTTGACTAGCCATTTTCTAACGAAAAATCTTTTTTTTCCCTGGTATTCTGTGAGGCTGAACATTTTAAATTATGGTAGCTAACTTGTGCGTTACCCTCTTTCCTTTAAAAAAAAAAGTCAGCTCCCACTTACAGATTCTCAGATCACCACAGACTTGATCCCACCACCCTTGTGCAAACATCCACGCAATGACATCTGTGGGAGTTGTATGTGCGGAGAGCTGAAAAGCTATACCTGTTAAATATCTGTATTGCTAATGTGAGGATTACTGTTCTGGGTTTCACATAACATCTTTGTTCCTTTTAACTACATCATCCGCTCTCCCAGAGGATATCATTTGGTTAGATACTTAGCTGACATTGAAGGTGTTCTACCGAAGTCTACAATGCCAACACTTAACTGAATTCCTGCCCTCCTGAAAAATGCATATGTAAAATAATGCACTGCTGAGTGCAGTTGACTCTCGGCTACCTGGGCTGTAGGTCATCCATGCCAGAGCTTCAGAGCTGGTTCAGCTCCAGCTGTGCTGTTTGAGGAAGCACATGGAGATAGAGCTGTATGATTTCCAGGGCCAGCATTTTTGGGCTGTGCCAACTTGAATTAAAAACCTGGTCAGAATAAAAGACATTCTAGAGCTGGCACAGGTACTCCTCCTGTGTATTGCTTCGACCAAGGTCTGGACCCCCACCCTATGGTTCCACATTCAGTTGGGTCAGGCTGAGCTGGGATCATTAGTTCCAACCATGATGGGTCAAGACAAATGCATCTTCCTAGTTCCTGCTAGGAATCACAACCAAGATAACAAACCCTCTGCCAGAATCAACTTCAAGATAACTGTGCAAGACACTGAGGCTATGACTGGTCTCAGGACAGTCAGGCTGTCATCTGGAGACTGGTTGGAGTGCACTGACTCCTATGACCATGGGGAATGAGGGACAGGAGAGAAGGATACTTTTTGCCAAATGGTGCCATGCATTCAGGATGTTGGACTGAGATTGGGAAAGTACTCCTGAATCCCTTGGTACAGGCATAACCTGAGCATCTTTACAGCAGTGAGCCTGGGTCCCAGACTGCTGGTTTTGAATCAGAAAAGTCCCTCTGAATCCAAACAGGCTCTGCCTTATTAGCTTAGTTACGAGGCCAGATTTTAATTGGTCCCATGCATTTGCACTGTGCCTTGGATTGTAAGTCATTCCTCCAGGAACACAAAGCACGAAGAGCACAGTGCAGTGAAAACCCAATGACTACACAGCAGCGGGCTTGGGCCTGGGGTCAGCAGGGAACAAAACTAATAAGCTTGAATGACCTCATCTATCCCAGGGTACTGGTGCTACCTGGGATTTGCTGTTATCCAGAATATTCCAATGTACCAACACCCCGGATGATGGAGTGGTGACCATGGAGCCATAGTCACACTCCAGTTAATGAGGTGTAATAGTTATAACCACACAAATCTCCACTGTTAATGATAAATATAGGCTGAGTAATAACTAGATGCTTCTTCAACCTCACACTTAGCAGTTCATGTAATAGATACTACTGTAGTAGGTTACATGTAAATCTGATGGAGGATTAGAAATTTGCTTTTTCTCATAAATATACCACCCATTTTACTCTTTCTACCTTCTAGATTAAGCTGTTTAGGAAAATTAATACATTTAAAAGTCTCTAAAAGTAAATTTGCAATGGACTTTTTGCCTACTGCGTTTTTCTGAACACATTTTGTTAGAGCCACTTTAGTACAGTGAGGTGCATCACAAAGTGAAGTTCATTGCAAATACAATGTATTAATTAATTTTCTCCTAAAAATGTCTTCAGTAACAGATCTTCACCCACATACCAGTGGCACTGAAGTAAATTAGCCTTGTTCAGTCTATGTCAAAATGTATGTATCCACTTTATGTATGCAAGGCATGTTGAAGGGAATAATTTAAGTAGAGTGACTTCTGTTTTGGAGAAAAGGCAAGGTCTAGGGAAAACAGACATCTAATTTTCTTATGAAGTTACAGCTGAGCTGCCTGAGGTTTCTCACGCATTTTTGCCATCGTGAAGCTGCATTAGAATCTGTTTTTCCAGGCAGTTTTCCTACAGCTCCAATGAAGTTGATTTATGACCCATCCACTTCTACACGTTACAGCGGCAATATTAGCCAAGCTTCTTCAGTACATATCCACTCTCAGACTTTCTTACTTAGAAGAAATTTATTTACTCTATACTCTTACCTGGAGTATGGTCTGTATTCACACTTTAATCCCCTTATCATATATAAGTTAGAGGAGGAAGTTAAAGGAATATTTCTTAGGCAGTTTCCCTCACTTAGGTCCTAAAGTAATATTGCCCACTTTCCTTACAGGAAAAAAATAAAATCCTTCTCTTCAGGAGTGAAGGTCCAGAGTCCTTGCCTTTCTCTCTCCCCAAATCAAAGGCACTTACCTCAAGCACCCTAAGCTATAAAACTAATAGGCCGATGATCCTGCTGTGCTTAGTAGAGCAGTAAGATCTAATGACTCCTGCACCAACTGTAGAAATGATTGGACTCCCAGCACATCTAAATGCTCAAATTAGATAAGATTAATTCAGAACAAGGTGCAGATGGGGCACAACACTTCTCACTCACACCTGCAGCAGCTGGTACCTTGATTTGTGTGCTGCCTCCTTCCTGTAGGCACACGGACCCTGTCGAAGCAGGAGCACCCCTGCCCGCCCCCTGCCCATGTAGTCTTCCAGGGCAGTGGGGCAGTGCTTCTCCAAGCAGGTAACAGGGAGTATATCCTCCACAGGGGATAGCAGAAGAAAGGGGAAAGGATGGAATCCCTTCTTCTCCCTCCTCCTATGAAGTTGATGATGATGAAGGGGAGAGAGGAATGGATTCCCCTTTTTCCTTCCCATGGGAAATTAATTCCTGGTCTCTAGAATTAGGGACACCTGGGTGAGATGCCACTTGTACATGGATCATCCCTTCACTGGGACTGATCATGGAGTGAGCACTGGAGTTGCAGTTCCAGTGTGGCCAACTAAAAATACAATTAAAGAAGGGAGGTTGGACTAGATGACCTCTAAAGGTCCCTTCCAACCCAAAGCATTCTATGATTCTATGATTCTAAGTCAAGTGACATGATATAAATAGAAACTGCAGGCCACAGAAATAAAATGTCCGTAATCTACATTTTGAACCAGGAAGAAAAGAGCTGTGGGGACATTCTAAGCATGAAATATTTTATCCAATGCTGAACAAAGGAGTCCATTTGTTTCACAAAAGTGTGGTTGCTACCTTCAGTTTTGAGAGCTAGCTGCTCTCTGTGTGGTGCCTGAAACATCCTCCACAGCTTTCAGATGCATTAATTGTGAAGCTGGTGGAAAAAAAATAGACAGTGACAGACAAGAGTGGCAAAAAAAATTGCCAGTGGTTTGCACAGAGAGGAGAGAGAACGAGCAATACAAGGAAAGCTGCAGATAGACATACCTTGATGATTTCCTTCTGATTCTGTTGATGCCTGGTAATTGACAGAGCTCCACTCTCAAGAGTAAGTAGGGAAAAGAGGTGGGAGAGCGAGATAAAATCAGACAGAGAAGGCTCAGTTGCTATTCATTTCAATAATTTTCATCTCCCAGCGTTAAGCTTTTGTATTTTTGTTATTCTAGTGATGATAGATGGAGAGGTAAGAACATGGAAACCTAAGATTTATCATCACATATCTTCCTAACAAAAGACAGGCAAAATAGCAACTTCCTTAATAAGACAGGATGATAATGGATAACACTGGGATAAGTTGGTTTCCAAGGACACCGCCTCCGGGAGGAGGCAGGGTTTGCAGTGCCAGCTTGGCAAAGACAGTGCTAGGAAGAGCAGCAGCTCTTTCCACCCTCCCCTTGGGTCAGCTGCACTGCACATATTTGCGGGTCTTCGTGGACAGGTGGTCTCACTAGTGCTTGGGAAGCTGATCCTGGTATGGTTCATGCCTCTGTCTCCCAGTGCTGGAAAACAGGCGATTACACTCCCAGGGGCCTGAAGACAGTGAGGTGGGGGGTAATCTATGGAGATTTGTAGCCCTATGCTGCCCATGCCAAGAGGAGTGAGGTATTTCCACCAGTGGCTGAGCCAACTACTCTTAGGCATCTTGTTTAATTACAGAGGGAAGGGTTAAGCATGAGCCTACACATCCTCTTGTTTCAAACTCTGGTTGTGCTTGAGAAAAAAGGCTGAATGCAATCTGTCTTGGGACGTGGAAAAGTCCTGATTCAACTACACATTTAAGCATATATGTAATTTTTCAGCAAATGCATCATAAGCAGTTGTTTAGACAGTGTTGAATTAGGGCCAAGTTTTCCTCTGATGCTAGACTGTGATTTTTCTTTTCTACTTCAACCCAGTGGAGAAGAGCAAGACAACATTTTTGTTAATGAACATATTAGACGACCCAAGAACAGCTCATAAAAATCCTGCTTTGATTTTCTAGTAGGACTAAAAATGCAAAAAATGGCAATGGTACTCTTTATGTCCTCTAAAGTTGTTTGACTTCTGGGAGATATGCCTTTTTCTTTTAGAAAATCAGAAGATGCTTTTTGAGGAATGGACAATATTCAAAGGGTTAGATAGTAAAATCCTACATTGCCAAGATGCATCTTACTTCAGTGTGGCATCTTGTTAAACTAAATGGTGATGAAGTGAAGACAAAGTCTTGGCAAAGTTGTATTTACGGTATCACTGACTTAATACAGAAGATGGCCCTAATGTTAGAGGATTTATGTTCTTTAGAAAAAGAAAGAAATTGTACTGGAACTTGGCTCAAGTAATCTCAGTTCAAACTGGGTTGAAATTCTTCTCTGATACCCTTTTCTTTTGAGAGCTTAAGCTGAAACCCCTGTTCAGGGTCATGTCATTACCGGTCAAGCACAACAGCACTAAGAACATCTTGTCCCTCCAAGGTAATGCCCTTTTTCCTAAAAATGCAATAGTCAGCATGCTGAGTATTACATGAAGTGACAGTGACCATCTGTCTAATTGCAAATAAATAATAAGGCCTGGTCATACAGTTGGGGTAACTCATGCATCCCTATAGCACTACTGAAACCAGGTACAAGATCAACTTCATGAACTCCGAGGACTTTAAATACTAAATGGATCATTAGATCCCTTATTTTGACCTCTTTAGTGTCCCTCACCATTCCAGTTCACAAACAGATACTGTTGTTTAGCCCAGAAATTTGTGTTTGATTATAACATTTATTCCAGAATAAATGTTATATTGTGCTGGCTTTAAGGACAAACAAATGGAAAATTCATCATTTCCTTTGGGATCTTTTTCCAGCAGTTACACCATCATGCTAATACAAAACATGTCCTTCTTTCAAATTTAGCTTTGTTTTCACTTCCAGACACTGGTTCTTGTTATCCCTTTCTAGGTTAAAGAGCCCTTTCAGAAGCAGGACTTTTCCTGCACGTCGATACTCCCACAACAACAACCTGAGTTGTTTCTAATCTCTTCCATTAGCTGGATGGGTGAACCTAAGTGTCCTGGTTTAGGACATCTGTCTCTAACGCTAAAATGATTTTTGTAGCTTTCATTTGCAAATCTTTTTAAATTAATGCAGTGTGAAATATGGATTAAGAGCTATCAGGGACAAACTCAGTAGATGGGGCATTAGCTTTCAGATTTGGTATCTGTCGTCATCTTTTTTCTTTCTTATCCTCTTCAGGAAATATTGCTCTAGTGGAGAAAAATAAATTTGTTCAAAACATTCAGATATTGTCTGATGTGTGGCACATCAACTGTACTACAGCACAGGCACATAGACTCTGATGCATGTTGAACATTTGTTCAGCATCGCCTGGATGGGAATATGGATCCTTCCAGGTCCAGAAGCAGCTGAAGCCCCTGCTTCTCCATTTAGATTGGGGCCACCTCAGCCCTTTGCGATTCAGCAGACGCACAGGTGTCTGCAATCTGTATGTTCATGCTATGGTAGCTTGTGAGTCAATATGGCTCACCCCTGTGCAGTTTAGGTTGATGAAGTCATTCTTGCTACTGGGAAGAAGTTGAACTCACTGTTTTCAATCCTAGCTTTCTAGAAATTAAAAGTTTAGTCCCTGGGCTTCTTCACCGGAGGAAGAGTTTTATTGAGTTGACTGAAAAGGAAGAGAATGAAACTTAATGCTGCAAGTTTATAGGCTATAAGTGCTTTATCCAGAAGAACTTCAGCAACAGCATCAGAGGAGAAACACACTACTCCTGCATAGGTGCTTAAAGATTATCTACAATTTAGGCTCCCTGTATAGACTCTGCGTGAACAGCTAAATGAAAGCCTTTTATCTTTGATGTGTAAGAAGTAAGACTACCTGACCCAATAGTCTGTAGCAACTTTAAGAAGCAAGTAATAAGTCTTGAAAGGACTGAATTTTAACTCAAGGGACTGTTGCATTAAAAATGCTTCTGACTTCAAAGAAGGTTTAAGATAAGTACTTCATAACTGATTTTATAATCTCACTAATTCCTGCCGCTCCATTGTTACACAGCTTTTATATTCGGAGTCCTCAGCACAGTGTGACACTGCACCAGCGGAGACCTTTAGACATAGCCTTATTGTAAAGGCTGTATACTAGATAATAAAAGTTCATTCCGTAAGGCCTGCTAAGCAGCCCATGTATATACAATGAGATCATACAGTAAAGTTTTCCTATCAGTCATTAGTTTATCTGAGCTGTTACCTACAGAGCTTCCACATCTTCCAAAGATTTACTAAGCAAAGGCTATATTTTTCAGATGATAATTTACTTGTTATGCAGCACTTGTTTATCTTGGTGGGGCATAACTATTTTAGGAGACAGTCAGTAATTTTGTGGTTCAGCAGTGTTTAGCTCTACACACCCCTCATTTCTAATACATGGATTTTGCAGTGCAAAGGAAAATTACTAAATGGACCAGTGAGCTGGTGAAAGTTCTGAAATCACAGAATAGTATTTCTTGCATAGTTCTCCCAAAAACATCACTCCCGCAGATCTCAAGCTTAGACTTTTTCTGAAGAAAAAAAAAAAAAGAGAGAATAAATTAACTCAATTGTGAAATACTATTGAGGCAGCTGGAATTCAGCTGCTAGAGCAGGCTCTGTTAAACCATGTAACCTGTTTCGTTATCTTTTAAAGACAAGAATTGCATAATCCATGGGTTTAAAGTTAGGATTTGAAACAAGATCTGGAGATAAGGAAAGCTATAGATGTAAAACCAGCGTAACCGTTTCAAACACACCTTCATCTCCCTGGTCCCCGTTCAAGTTAAGAAGTCTGAACTCACTACAGCTTTCTGATTGGTATGGTTTAGTTAATCAGCTGAATGACATTATCAGAAATCACAATGCATTAGACCCCAGGAATCCATCTCTGCCTTTGTCAAGTCCTGAAAACAGAGTATCTGCTTCACAGAAGGCGGGTAGACCATCAACATGCTCACCTCTATTTCTGCTCTCTGCTCCCCCATTTCAAGGCTCTCTGGCATTCAAGCCATAGGATTTTCTTCCAGGTGTTTCAGAAGCACCAGCTGGATCTGTCTGAAGGACAAATTACCTGTTACCTGAACCATCATTTGGCTTTACCTGTTCATCTGTTACCTCTTTCTCTCCTTAATCAAGTCACAGATCCTACATGTGTGTGGATTTTTCACCAATGTTACTTTTCATAGAATAACACTTGGTTTTCAGTCCGCGCACAGTGGCCCATGAGAGGCAAGGGACCCGTGGTGGTATTTCACTTGAGCAGAACCTCTACACACTGCAACAGATCATGTTCTATCCAGGAGGGCTAAGATGGAGCAGAGATTTGAGCACAAGCTGCAAAGGCAGAGGGGTGAACCACTCAACAATTTCATAACACCTTTTTAGCCTTTCAGCTTTTAGTTTCATCTGAAAAGGTAAAAAGCTGGCATGCAGCTAACAGAATGTTTACATTATTTAAATATAACATACTCATATACAGATAAAATGCATATTATTTATAAAAATATTTTCTTTAAAAAACAGAAGAAATGCCAGCATGGTTAGAGAACAAGGTAAAGCAGGCTATTAAAAAAAAAATTAAGTAGCTGAGGTTGTGCCCAAAAGAAAAAAAAATATGTTCTATCAGACTAAATGCACAAGCAAAATGCAAACCAAAACCCATACTGAAAAACAATTTAATATTCTTTTTGTTTAAATCTTTGAATAACCTTTCCAGACACATCGTTTGCAAGAAGCTTGGAGTGCCAAAAGATGATCAAGGCATAACAAGAGCTCTTAGAAAAAATAAGTCCAAATAAGACCACTGACCTAGTGAAGCATAACCAAAAGGCATAGACTAGATGGTATTCACCAAAAACTAAAGGTATCAAAGTATAAAATAGGTGAGCTACTAGGTAATACCTAGTCTTTTGTTTAAAACTCTCTTAATACCAGAGGAGTAGACGGCCGTACAATGGCCAAATATGATGCTGATCTAAAAGATGGTGGCAGAAAAATCAGGGAATTTTAGCTTTGGGGAAGGGTGACATTCATACTGGGTCAATTGGTAGAAGCTGTAGTGTAGAACCAAACTAGCAGGCACGTGGATGAAAACAGGGATATATTAGGAAAAGTCAAGACTTTTGTAGAAAAAAAGGTCACGCTGCACAAGTCTGTGAGGGTACTTTGAAGGAATCTTATCTGTGGAAAAAGGACTCTAGTCAGATGATGGATTTCCTTACATTTCCTAAAGGCTTTTGAGAAACTGTTTTACCAGAAATTCTTAAAAAAGCTAGTTGTTTTTGTATATGAATAAGAAGGTCTTTGTGTGGATGAGCAGCTAGCTGAAAGGTAGCAATGAAAGGGCAGAAACGTGTGGGGGTTTTCACCAGTGCTGTACCACAGACGGTTCCAGCACATGCACTTTTCAAATTATACACAGAGGATGTGCAGCAGAGGCTTATCAGTGAGGTGGGGAACCTTGCTGATATTTTATTATTCGGAGTAGTAAGAGACAAACTAAATGTAAAGAACTGCAGAAGAATTACAGTATTATGTGACTACGTGATAAAATGGCAGACGAAATTTAACACCTAAGTGTGAAGAGATGCACTTCGCTTAAAAATGCAAAAAAAAAAAAGCACAATCTTAACATGGGCTCGGAGCTAGTTATTACCACTCAAGAAAAGCATCTTGAGGTTAGAAAAGTCACTTTCATACAACTATTAGGTGGATGCTCACTGGCAATCAAAATAAAAGGTAAAAGAATAGAGAATAGAACAGAAAACATCATTATGCCGTTATATGAATCCATTAAATGATCCCACGTCTGAAGTAATGTTTGCGATTTTAATCCCTCCTCTTGAAAAGGATACAGACAATTGCAGAATGCTCAGAGGAGGTTGCAAAGGTGAGCAGAGGTACAAAATGATTTCCATAGAAGAAGTGACTAGACTGAGTAGAACCACTCAGCAGAGGTACAAGGTGTGAACGTCACGGTGGAGGTGGCAAGGTGATGATTGCACATAGTCCTCATAATACAGGCATTAGAGGTCATCAAGAGATGATATGAGGTGGCAAGTTAAAAAAAAAAAAACAGAGTGGGTACTTTTTGCACAATTAATATTTAAGCTGTAGGAGTTTTGTCAGAGGCATAGGTGTTTTAAATGCTAAAAGTTTGCATAGACTTAAAGAAATGACTGTACAAGTTCAGGGGAGAAAAATCTGTGCAGTGCTGTTATACAGGTGCCACCCCAGTCCTAGGGTTCCCTGGACCAGGGCGGTGGGAGGCTGGGTGAGGCTGGCAGCTTGGTGGGAGCAAAGGTGACTCCCGCCAGCCTGAAGAGGTCTGAGCTGCTCCTGGTAACACTTCTTTGCTCTGGCTAGAAAGTGCCTGGGGGTCCTTAACATTAATGAAAATCAGGCCCTTTGTATTCAAAATGAGGATGAAGTTGCTGCATGATTAAAATAATCTAATGGCAGGAAGTCCAGAGGGAATTTGCAGCTTCCTCCATGCTTGATGTTCAAATACAAACACTTTAAAAAGCAGTAATGTATCTGTATAATGCACAGCTGATTTACAGCCTAAGTGACAAACATCTTGGGGTTTAAAAAATAATCTCTTATATTTCAATTTTCTCTGTATCCCTCAGAAAATGTATGCACCACAGCCTGAAAGACGATACGAGCCCTGCTGAAGGATATTCTGATGAAACAGCCACTGCAAATAAGTGTATTACCACAGCAAGTAAAATAACGTGACTACAGCGAGGTGCAAAATGACACACTCAGCATTACCATATATATTTACCCAGGTTAGAGATCAGTGTAAATAATATATAAGGAATGACTCTTTACTGTATCCTAAGGGAGGAACAGTGGTTACAACAGATCATCTTAATAGGACATAGTGTCTAGAAGGCCCTGGAAAATTCCTGCTATAAAACTTCTGCCGTACTGTAAAGATGTGCTTGCCTATGACCTAACTTTTACAAATGTTTGGGTCACCCATAAAATGCCTTTTCTGCAATATTTATTTACAAATAACTCCTCTGAATTTACATGGAAGTGCAAAATGCACAGAAAGCTGTTCAACACCAAAGCTCTCCCATGGAAAGCTTTCCCTCAACCACCATCCTGTTTGGTTTTTTTGTATGGAGAATCAAGGTGACCACGATGCATCTGGCATGCCAAGAAGCACGATGGAACGGTGGCAGAGAAAGCTGATTACAGGACTGAACACATGGGTGATTACTGGGACTGTGAAGGGAGGAATGGGGTTGGTACCACTTATGGAACAGAAGCAATCAGAGGAAGACCTATTAAAAAAGCAGAACAAAAAACGCATGAATACAAGGATAGTTAGAAAAGGGTTGTTACTGTAGGAGACTATACACCATAAAGTGTTGAAAAAGACTGAGAAATAGCATCAGAAGCAGCCTAAGCATCAAGGAGGACAGGGAGGGAATAGAGACCTAGAGACACGGCCAAAAAATTTGTCAGCGAGTTTTCAGGGAGAAGGTAAAGTTGGGTGAAGAGAAAGCCAGAAAAATGGCTGGGGGAATATAAACTTGAATTCATCATTGTCATCAGCATTGCCAGTGAGTTCAGAGGAGAAAGAAACCAGGGAAATGATAAGGTTATCAGGGAAGCAGGTGAGTACAGCCCTGGTAACGTGCTGGGTGTGACGGGTAATGGCTCGTAACGTTAGCTTAGGTAGTGAAGTGATACAAACACTGCTTTTTCCCTCAGAAGTATTTGAGTATTGAAGGAGTGGACCACTTCAGAAAAGGAAGCTATGAAAGAAATAAAGGCAGCCAATAGCTGGGAATGCAGGATTTATCAATGGAGAAAAGAGCTGGGAATAAAGAGCAAGCAAGAGACCTCAAAGTCAGAGCAAGAAAATCAAGGGAGAATGAAGGAAGAAAAGACAAGAAGGTCACAAAGAAGGAAAGGTGGAGGAGGCTGCAGTTGTTAGCCACTTTGTCACGGTTTGCCAGTGTGGGATTCAATCTGGGAGCTGAAATCAGAGCTGAAGGAACACAGGGCAAATGCTTGCAGGAAATTCCTCCGATGTCCCTGAGCCCTTGCTGGGAGAACCCGTGCACTGGCACAGGTTAATCAAAGCTGGAATGTAAAATGAAGTCTGGGGAAGAGATTGAACATGTGAGGGGAAAGCAAATGGAAGAGAGAAGGGCACAAAGCATCAAGGACAGAGAGCAGATCGCAGAGGAGAAGTCACTGAGCCAACACTTCATCCTCCACAGAAGAAAAGTGCCTGAAGCCACTTGTTACTCATGTTGTAGAGAGCGTGGCATGGAAAGTAACTGAGAGGGAGTTATAATCACCATAGAATCATCATAAATGATGAAACGTATCCCCCTCCATGATCACATTAGCAGCTGAATCACTCAGCTTCTTCATTAGTTTGTGCTGAAAAAAAGAAGAGAAAAAAAGGATTTTTTTTTTATGAGAAGCTATTTTTCTGAACAAGCAGGAAAATCACAAACAAGCATCCCAGAAGAGAGTTCCTGCACAGAACTCATTGCAGGTTAGTTGTACATCATTTTATATTAAGCATTGGACGTATTGTAGAGGGACCAACTTGTTGCCATTTTACATTTCCCAGTGGAATGATGTTTCTACACTGATTCCTTTCGCTTGACAGCTCCAGTAATACTCTGGATGTGATGGGTAATGGCTTGTAAATTCTGCTTAGGAAAAAAAAATTTCACCTTTAGTTTGGTGTTGTGGAAAAGATATTTTTCTACCACTCAGATGTGTCTTTGCACCTAGCTGCCAGAACCCATCTGCCTCTGCACAGACACGGGCAATGGCGGGGCAAGGGGACATGGGAGTTTTATCAGTTTTCAGCCATTTAGGACAATATTTTTGATTACAGGATTGAAGGGATGGAGGAAATAAAATCTGGAGAAAGCCAGCAGCCTGTTTTGGCCCCCTGCTTCCTTCCCAAGCCTGGAAGAGGATGTTTGGCCTCATGTAAAATAGAGAAAGATATGCCCATGAGCTCAGCATTTAGAGCCCACCTGTAACATGAGTAATATTTCCTAGTACCATTTCCCAGCTTTTCTTCCCCTATTGATCAACCCTTCATCACTGAAGGGCAAAGCTGGTGCCAGGCTCCTCTGTGTTTTCCCCAGGGCTATCATTAGTTGTCCTTCAGGTAGCAAAAACATGTCCACACACATGAAAGTGGGAGCAACAGGGAATACAACTGGTGGGTACCATGCTGAGTTTGGGTGTAGGAGACTTTGCTCTGGGTTCTGGTCACATCAGTCCTCTGCAAACAGTAAGTCACTAGTCTTGTATATCCAGATCCTGACCAAAATGTTGGGCGTAGCACCAGGTAATATCAACAATTTTACAAGAACAAAGAATTTAAAGAATTTAAAGCATTTAAAACCTAGTAAAAATCATTATATTTTACATGGGAATGGAAACAAAACAGTTGGAACTAATTCTGCTTTTACAGCAACATAAACAAGGGATTGCAGTAGAGAGGAAAAAATTGCAGTAGAATGGAAAAAATCAGGGTTTAACTTTCCATATATTCTCCTGCTGTCTCAACTACTCCGATTAGCCTCTTCCCTCCATTTGTGCACCATGATCCCAGGCCTNAATTAAATGCTGATTTCCCTGAGGTCAACAGTGACTTTCCCTCTGCTTTTACAGCTCCCAGTATAATGGGACACAGCCTTGAGTAAAGCTTTAAAGATGCAATGTGATGCAAAGTGCATCTTAGTAGCAGCAATATCACATTTTCAGTCTGCCTCTTGAGAAATTATTTAGTAAGAAAGAAGACAGGAAGAACGTCTTTAAAGCCAGAAGGGACTTTGCGCAAACAACTTGTTAGATCTCTGTGTAACATGAGTCCAGGGTACAGCTTTGTATTAATTCATGTTTCAGGTGCAATAGCTGTAGTTGGAGTAGAACAGTTTTGGCAGGGGGAATTTTCTTTTTGGTCAAAGGTTGCATATTAGTGCTAGAACATCCACCATATGTCTCAGCAAGAATAGGCATGGTCAAAACCCTTCTGCAGCCCAGAAAGGCAGAAGTACAGCAAATCAGGAATGAGAGCAAAACTGCTCCCTAAGTCAACTGGTTACCAAAGAGTACTTCTGCAAGTGTGCCCGTGCACAGGCAGCATTAGATGATTGTGAGCGCAGATTGCAGTGGTCGGTGAAAAAACAATCAGTGAAAATTTCTAATATCAGTTTTGAGCTCACACTGATGGGTATGTGTTTGTCCAAGAAGCATCACGCATGCAAAATCTCACATCATGGCCATCTGGACTTCCTCAGGAGCTGCAACAGATACTCATGTTCTTCTCCCGACTTCTGCTGTCCCTGTGTAACGCAGGGATCACACGCTCAGGGCAGGGAGCTGACATTAAAGTAACACACACAGCTACAGAATTGGGCAGAAGAGCTTCTGTTGTACATTATGCATCTTAGCACTATTTCAGGTAAAACTGCATGCTCGCAATTTTTTGACAAATAAACAACAAGTAATGAATGGACATTAAAAAAACCCACAAAACAGAATGAGATTTTAAAAGAAAAGCTGGCTGATCCACAGGTCATGTAACCAGTAGGATAAATAACAGATGGGCAAAGATAATCTTGGATTGGAGGCTGAACAGTGAAAATGCAATGCGGTGACTTAAAATGAACTTGCAATATGAAACAACCCTCTCCAGAGCAAGGCTCAGATTCCCAGGAGCCCTGACACAGACCCCCTGTACTCTTGCAAGGATTTAGAAGCAGGAGCTGTAGGATCCAGCTCTTTCTGAACTGTAGCAGGAAATTAAAGAGAAAGAAGACAAGAAATAGACCTTTTTAATCCTGAGAAAACACCTGGGTCTTCCATTTATAGAAATAAATTGTGATATTAATGTTTAAAATAGAGTGACAACCAACCATTAAAGCTGCTACAAACAGGAATAGAATTATTCCAGGGTTACTGAAGTCAGCGGTGATCTAAATAGGCATGAAATGAGGATCTGAATGAACGTGATGTTGCTTTCCTTTTCTTTAGAGCCACAACTGGGATATTCACACCACTGGTACAGGAAGGAACCACTGTTTCTGGAAACCAGCCACATTATCAAGCATAGGGAACCTCCTAGGAAAGAGGTTATTTGCAGCATGCAAGGCAAAAGCAAAGCAGGGAGCCATGGGCAGCGTGAGTGGCTGTTTCTTGGCTTTGTTGGAAGCCGTGTGGTTGCTTTGCTGCTTTTTTTCCTTACGCTGTGTAAAACACACTCCCTGGAGAAAGCAGGATTTACCCAGCTAGCTGAAGGCTCTCTGCTATTCAAGCTGCCTAATTACAAGTTACGTCACATCAACTCATCTCAAACCCCATGCGG
>VYZW01007311.1:150303-170200 GCA_013401315.1 Balaeniceps rex
ACACTGAAGAGCAAGTCTAATTTTTATTAAATTTCTTCATCATTCGAATCTTTGAGATGTATAATATTAGGCTTCATCTCTGTTTTTCTCCATTAAGAGAAATTAGAGTCTTTCAAAAGCATAATGACAGTTACTATAGATGGTCTTTAAATAATACGTTGTACAGAAACACTGTATTACCTCTCCCTTTGATTTACAAATGATTTCATTCCCTAGCAGTGCAGGCAAAGTCCTGTTTGCATTCATTAGTGAAGCTGCTGCCTGAACTCAGGACATCTTCTGATCCGTTTTCTCTTTCTTTGACAAATCTTTTTTCTTGGCAGTTTGCAGCAGTAAATTTCCATTTTCGCAATTGCTTTTTTGGTTTCTTGTTCCATGACTGATTGTTCTCTGTTTATCTATATTTAATCACATTCACTATTTGATATTACTTCAGAGTCCAATTTCAAAGCCCATTATCATTTTGTTGGTCTTTAGCATAATTTACAAACCAGAAAACCTTGATTTCAGTGTCATTATACCCAGTGTTAATATAAACAATACCAAAGCTCATGTCCCACAGCTGGCTTCTGCAGAGTCTCTCACGGTCATTAAAATTGTTTTTTAAAGAGATGGTTTCTAGAATTAGCCTAATTTTAAGCACTGCACTAATATCTCATGGCTCTATAACTCTGCCTCTTAGATGTTATTTTAATTGCAAACCAAGGAATTGTGTTAAAAGCTTTATGAATATCCTACCCAGTGTAGTGATCAGTTTCATTACGGAAGCCTTTACACTGACAGTAAAACTCAACGTGTTCTAACAACCTAGTGAAGCATAACCCTCCTTTTATGAAGTCACATGGGTTTTCCGAAGTAGAGCCTGTATCACACGTTTTGGGTCCTTTAGAAATAGATCCCTCCTTTAAACCAGTTCCATGCACAGGAGACAGGGCAGCGCCGTCAGGTGGCATGAAGCTTTGGGGATTATGTGCAGGATCAAAGGTGCAGCCTAAGCAGAGCATAAAAGTCCTGGCGACGGCTGCTATTGCCATCTTTTTTTTTTTTATTAGCATGGCTGCTCAGTGGAACTGCTTTTCTGAACAAATGTTTGCAAGATGAGACTGTTTCCACTGCTTTTCATTCTCTGCTGAATCCCATCAGCGAGGGCTTGTGTATCCTGGCTGGAGCAGGATGCTCGCCTGAATTAATCCTTGAAGCAATTCTTATTCAGCCAACTTTGAGACCTGTGGAGCAAGGTGAGTTTTGTGTGCTTTGACTTTTCCATGACCTTTTGATCCAGGGGCTCTGTCAAGGTATTACAACTACTCACTTGATGGAAAACAACCTCCTTTATGCTTCTTGCCTGTGAACAGACACACACATGCAAAAGGCACATACCTGCACACACTGTGAGTGGGGCATGATTACTAAGGTCCCTGTTTAATGACCTGCTTTCAGTGATTTATAATTTTGCCAAACATCCATTATCTGAATAAAACTCATCACCATGTGTCTGCCTCAGGCTGAACTTACACAGAAATTCTCAGCAGAGGCATCACAGCTGTTTTGAGGGGAGGATAGAGAAAAACATGCTGCACTGCTCGTGCCAGGCGACCCTTGAGACTTTTCTTAACAGCTTCAGGACCCCTTCCCCCATTTGAAATTGTTACCTTTATGCCAAGGATAATTGTGCAAACCCCTAGAAAATCTGTTGAGCTGAAGTTTTTGGAAGTCACCTTTTTTTCCAGATCAGGAGAGGCTTCTGAGAGCTTGACAGCAAACATCTTCCAGGCTCTGGTTTCCACTGAGGGTTCTCCAGACTTTCAGCTCTTACTCCTCCTGAACTGCACTTGCATGGAGACAGTGACTGAATTTGCTCTTCTCAGCTCCAGGGCAGATCCAGATGTTCTTGCAATACATTCCAGCTCCCCCATGTCAGGGGGAGGCCAGGCGTGGAAACAAAAGTGTTTCTGTCTCTCCTGTGCTACTCACAGCTTTCTCTTTGCTCCCAGCACACCTGCAGTATTTATGTGGGGAGGGGAGTTGCTGAGCTAGACAGAGAGTCTGGTGAAAGAGGTAATTAAATTAGGTAGAGATACGGGAAGAAAGTTAGAAAAAATGCTTGGACAAAGAGATGAGTGCTAGGAGGTAGAAGAGCAGCCAAGGAAAGGGGAGTAAAACTGGGACCAAGCAGGAGAGAAGGGAAGGGAGAGAAACCTGGTGCATTGGTGCTACAAGGTGGGCAACGCTCTGACCACCATGGATGGAAAAGAGGTTCAGACCTCCATCAGACTCTTCTGCCACCAATGGAAAAGTGTGAGACCGTCTGGCCAGCTATGTGCCCCGTTTTTCAGTGCCAGTCTGCACTGGAAACAGTGACCTACTACTGCTCTACTGTATTGGTCCAAGTGACCATGACCAAAGGCCACACTTTCACTCTGCTGGCTTTGGCAGATGGACTAATTTATACGACACCATATGCTGCGATTTATCATGTGTGGTAGGGAGGTTCTGGTTAGGTTTTTAAAAGATGGAGGAACCTTCATGTTAAACAAAACTTTCATTAGAAGATCATTACAGAGACTGCAAAGTCAAGCAGTCTAAAGTCAGGAAATTACATTGACAGCAGCGATCTCTCATTGCTGTAAACACTTATTGTAACTGAGAGACGTGTAGAAGCCTTAAATCCCTCAACAGTTATAACTTCCAGTGCCTTTTTCATAAAATATCTAAAAACAATGAAAAATCATTTCTGTCACCAGTCATATCCCACATTCTTTTGTGTCTGCAAATGTTTATAGGATATGGGTCAAGAATTAATTTTAACATTTATTTTTCTTTTTCTGAAGGAGGGGTGTAAATTTTTGACATACAGAGCAGTGAGTAAAAATTGGCCAGCTTTATGTGGAGATGAAGATTAATCTCATTAGCTGCTTTAACATCTCTGAAGATGAGAATTGATTCTTCAGCCCCCAGAGCTCACCTGTGTGGAGGGGAAGGTGAAACAACAGAAGAGAAACGGGCAACTTGGAAAAACGTTAACAGTTTACAACTCTGTAAAGAAGCTCTGGTGTGTGAAGTGATTTACTAAGCAGGAGGGTGTAAAATCTTGGAAAGCGAAAACAAAAGACCCACATTTGAGACATATTCTGCCTCCCCCGATACCCCAGCTCATACTGATTAGTCCCTGCAGAATTCAGTTTTACAGAGTCTATTTTATAGACATAAATGGCTAGATGGCTTCCCCAAGGTCATGTTGGGACACCAACCAGAACCCCACATTTCTGCCCTGAGGAAAGGGGTGATCTAAGCTGAGATGTGGGAGCCACTCAAACCCAAGAGTATAAGGAGATGGAAGAGACAGATGTCACTTCGTTTATCTCTAAGGAGCTGAGCCAGTCTGACTATAAGTTGTACCTTCTCTCAGGCTGACTCCCAGAAAGTATTCTCTTTCAGTGGTTTTGATAACTTCCCAAGGAGAGCTGCTGTAGTCAGCTCCTGGTCTTAGAGAGGAACACTTGAAAGGACAGCAGTAAAACTGACTTTTGAAAGGGTTGAGAATTAATAAGAATCAACTTCTCAAACACTCATGGTATTTTATATTCCTGACAAAAGAACTGGGACTGCCAAATACATTACTTACGCCAGGCTAACCTAGCTCATAAATAAATAGGTAATTCTAAGGAAATAACTATAAACCTGTCTTTGGCCACACATCACTTCTGAACTTTGCTTCAACCACAGTAGAAGACAAGATTATGGATGTGCCTAGGGACGAAAAAGAAATTTACTTACATGTAAATAGATCTTTCTTATTTCCAGTATTTAAACAAACAGTTCAAAATGGATGGAGACAATTATCTTTCTAAAGGACATGGCTAAGAAACATAGACAGCAGGTTGTCAGCTCTCCACCCTTCACAAGGAAAGGTGATTTATCGTGCAAGCAGTCTGAAATACACTTCTGGAGGCTGCGTCCTGCCACTTATTTCGGACAGTAGAAAGAATGGTTTCATAGGCAGCCATGAGACAGAAATGAAGAAGAGCAAAGGCCACTACAGTTTATTCCCTGACTATTGCAAGATTTCCTGATAGCACTGGCAAGTGATATGGCCCTTAGTTTCTGTCTCAGCTTCTTCAGGAGACCACCATTCATCAGCACCTGTAGAGCAGTTCAGATCTCTAGAGGATGAGGGCAGAATGGCCTCCTTACTGGGCTCAGTAGTTGTTCTGAATCTACAGCAGTTACAGGAGACAATCTGGGAATTTGTTTCTTTATTGAGAACCGAAACAGCGAAGTCTCAGAGCTTTTTTTTCTATGCATTGTACACTTTTCTAGCTAACTAGGGCTGTGATTCATCTCACCTAGCTTATGAACCAAGCTAATCACTCTTCATGGTCACTAGAGAGTCCATAGGTACTTTTGGGGCATGATTTGTCACCTCTATTCATGATCTCTACCTCAGGCTGCTGAGCTGTTCCCTACCCTCTGTGGCCTCCATCAACTTGCTCAGATATGGATGTCCACACCACAGATGAATTTCAGCCTCATTGCCTGATTTTCAGAAGAGCTAAGCACCCAGCTTGTTTAAATGTCAGAGGCCTGTGAAGCAAGGTTGAGGTGTTTGGGTGTTGCTGGGTGTTTAGCCTACTTGTGGCTACTTCCCCAAATCCTGTGACTTGACAAGATCATGAGATTGTGAGGGCTCTTGCAAAATGTCAGCTTGGTACTTCCAGGACACTTTCCCCTTGATAGACACATTCCAGGCAGGGGCATCCACTGAAATACCTCCTGCAAAATGGATGGGAAAGGCTCTGCCCTCAGAGCCTTGTCTTGGCAAATCCATCTCCCAGGTTTGCTCTTAGAAATGAAGGTTCATCTCCCCAGCGAGGCTGGGATCCAAAGCTCAGCTGGGTTTTTGACCCTCTGTTAGCCATTTCAACATCAAAGATGAGGTCTGCAAAAGACTGTCAGGAAGTTGAAAGCAGTTAGGACTGAATGAGCCTCCTTCAGAGCAGCTGTGTTAATCCTATTATAAAATTAAACTCATCCTCTCCAAAGCAGATGTGTTGTTCTGCCCCCATGGAAGTCAGTGGAAGTTTTAGATACACTTCAATGGGGCCAGGTTTCAGCCTTTGCTCTGTTTTAACCCTTTCCCATGTATTTTACTAATCCAGAATTTAGCTCTGCTCAGGGAATTTGCGGAGAATCAAAGTCTAACAAACTGGTTTTCCTCTGTAAAGAGAAGGACACTAGCTACTTGTGCTGTGGATGTTCAGAAATTGTATTAAAATGTTTTACAATGGCCAGAAGACGGAAATATTAAAAGATTGATTTTTGGAGCTGTTTAGGAAGCTACAGCTCTCCTAACTTCCACTGGTGTTTTAAACAGTTAGAACTTCTTGAATAAGGGCTGAAGAACAATTAACGTGCAGTGCCTTCCAGCGCTGTAACAAAAATGTTCTCGAAGTTACTTTTTGGGGTGATGACTTCTATTCCTCATAATTTATATTGATTTTGACGTTTGAAAAACATTGCACATTTGAGACAGCACTTAGCAGAGGTTATACATTTCTCTAGCTTTCTTTGACTGTTTTGTAGCCGGTTTTGTAGAAAAGTGTTTCTATTTTGACCCTGTCTCCACTCTGTTATTGAAATGCTACAAGACCTCTTGGTCTTACTGCAGACTGTGCAGAGTACTTCAGCGCTCCAGATCTGAATTCTGCAGCCTGACATCTCTCTTATTTTCCTAGTTTCTTTCTTGCTTGAGCTGTGGTTCATTTCCTAAGAACTAAGTTAATTAGTCTTTGATCTTTTCTTCTTCCCACACAAACTGTCTTCTCTGATTTCAAAAACTAGTTTTCCTTCTGGAGCTGATCTTACGGGGCTACACAGAACGTGTGCAGATGTCCCCATGGGAGAGGAGGAGAGCAAAGGGACCCTTAAGCCCTCAGATCAGGGCTGAGCTCATCTCCTTATCTTGCCCCTCTCCCAAGAGCTGTGATGGTACCTACCTACCTGATCAGCAGAAATTTTTCAGTACCCCTACACACACTCTGTGCTAGTTGTAAAAGATACGCTGATAGTTTCTGAATACCTACGAATGCCTCATTAAATCCTGACCTGCCTTTGCAGGTTCTGCCCCAGTCTATACTGAATGAGCTTTGTTGTCTTTCCTACAGATGTTCACAGCCAAGACAGCTGGGGAAAGGATATTTCCTTCAACCCAGATCTGCAATGGTGCCTAAATCTCCCTGCTCCACACTGGAATTAAGTGCCTAAATGCCCCTGTGCATCTGGAGTCCTGCCCAGAAGAGTACTGGCTAAAGAAGGACAAGGGATGTGGGGAGCAGAGAGGAATGATGAGGGATGGGGAGCGCCTGTGGTAATGAGAAATAATTACAAACTATTTCCAGGCTTGGTATGAGGCCACAGGCAGAGCAAGCAGGGCTGGAGGCACCTTCGGCTCAGCTGCTGCTGGAGAAGCTCCTGTAGGGGGGATCCTGGTCGGGCTCTCACACTGGCCCTATGGAGATATGGGGAAATAACCTCTCCCTGCTGGGATGCACCAGCGACACCCAGTTCTTCTGCTCTTGGCCTTTGCAAACCATAAGTGTTTCTGAGATGTGAAACTGCAACTGAGCATGTGTGAGGAGAGATGTGTGTAAGCCCTGAATTTATCATCTGTATTATTTCATGATTGTTTGGCTTCAGTCTTAATACTCTCCTTAGAAAGATTCAGAAGATGGAGTGGAGCAGCAGACATGAGATACCACATAACTAATCAGGGCTCAGCCAGATCCCCAAAACAAGCAAGCAATATTAAAAAGATGCTTCCACTCTCCTTCCTGATTCATTTTGATGAGATTTGTGCCCAAAGAAGGGGTGTTGGAATGAAGGCCCATGGTGATATTGCCTGACCTTGAAACTTGCATCACATAGCAACTGAATAAGAATATGGAAGAGAAGAAAAAGCTGCTAATAGGATCTTCAGGGGAAAAACCCTCAAGCCTAAGACAGAAATATTGCATTCAATCAGCACAGCCTGTGAGCCAAATTCTGGTGCAAGTTCTGTTAGCTTCGATGGGCTTATTCTCAAGAGGCAGGGGAAAAGTATACAAGCCCAAGTGCGGGACAGTTTGCAGGAGTTCACTGTATGATGCAGATAATTACAATTGCCCTTACACACAGACACTTACCTGTAATTAATTCATAAAATAATTATCACAAGAGTGCTGCTTTAGTTAGATTTCACATTGAACTTCAATTGAGAATTCTGCTGCTGCTGAATACTGAGAGCTAAAAATAATCAATATGAAATAAGGGCTGCCATAAATACTGGATGGGACTGATTCACCCTATGTAAGGGAAAGACAGGAAATAGAGTAAGAGGAACTGGTTCAGCATTGAGGGAAAATTGATTGAACATGAGGTAGTGAAGGACTGTGCTGAAGATGCCTCCTCCTTCCCTTCAAGTGGGATGAAAGTTCCTCTGTTTGGGCTTTACGTGGTGTGTGCTGTCAAGTGGTCCAATTTTCAGCTCATAATCTGAACACTGACTGCTTACAGATTGAGCGTGGGGAGACACTTTTGTTTTGTTTAAGAGTAAAGGGGGGAAAAAAAGCCAAGAAAAATTCAGCATCAATTTTTTGCCTAGGAGGATTTATGTGTGGCGCCAGGACAGTGAGCCACAGAAAGGGCAGGTTTCCATTTCGCCAAGAGCTGGGATAGATTTAAAAGGATTTACAGTATCGACTTTCATAAATATTCTTTCCAATATATTCATATTGCTGCTATCTTGGTTTATTGGACTTCACTTTCACTGCAGTGACATTGCTTTACCTTTTCCATCTAGTTTGACTTATTTTACTAGTGATGTGTTGTCTGTCTCTGTTTATCGGTTTGTACTTATACGTGGAGCTAAGTGAGCACTGCAAGACAAAATTGAAGTTCAGCAAATTGCCTTTGAAGGATGTTTGCATTGTCTGTACTGGGCTCCTGCATGTGCGCAAAGCCCATGGTCCTATGGCTGCTTTGGGGTATGTGGGCACCTCGCTCATAAGCCTAAATGTTTTCCTCTGCTCCTCCTTCCCACTGCCTCTGTCACCGCTCTGGCACAGGACATGCGAGGAAACCGCAGTGCACCATGTGCATACACATCACACACTGGCCAGAAGTCTGGTGTCAAAGGACAGGATTTTCCAAAGAAATATCTCCTATGGCTTCAGGAGGCATTCACGTGCCATGTAGTACTTCTTCAGGAAAGACACCACAGCCATCAGACCTCCCTTGTACCAGTGATAGAAAGGATAAGGCATGTCTGGGGTTTCTGTGTAACGTAACTGCTGGTGACAGCTGGGAAAGGGGTCTGAAACAAATGAAATATGTCTTTTTATCTTGAAGTTGCAGAATATCACAAGACTTCCCCAGCTCATCAGTCAGGTGTTGATTTGGTTGAATACCTTCCCCTTCTCCTGGGTCATTTGTGAACACGCAAACAACACAGACCTTAATAGAGATCCTTAGCGTAGGACCCCACTTTTTCTCGCCCTCTAGTGTGAAAACAAACTGTTCATTCCTACCTTATTGCTTAATTAATTAAGCAATTCCTAGTTAATTGCTTTCAGTAATTAATCTGGAGTAGGACTTTCCTTCTTAGCCCATGAGAATTTAGTTTCCTTAACAGTCTTTGGTGAGACATTTAAGTTTTTTGAAACTCCAGCTTCTTCGCACTGACAAAACCTTATTTATCTTCATGCTCATTGGCTCATTGCAAATAATCCCAACAGATTTGTAAGACATCATTTCTTTTTTACAAAAATCCCATTAATTTTTCACAATATATCAGTTTTTCATATCAGTATTTTCTAATTCTTTTCTTTTTTGTACCTTGTACATTTTGTCTGGTGCAAAAGACAGAATCACAAATCTCTGGATCCTTACACCACTCCTAAAGCTCTTTTAAAGAGCAGTATTATATTTGCCAGTGAGATTGTATTTATTGCCCTGCATTTCTCAGATAGGAAGACTCAGTTAAACAATACTTAGTGATTCCTCAATTTCATGTTTGAGTACTATTTGAACACTTGAGTTAATATCATCTGTCTCCAGCAATTTGGGCCTGATTAATCTATTAATTCACTCCTAAAACTCCTCTATAGACACTTCATTTTGAGACACTTTTTCCAACTCTGCAGCTGTAAATCATGGTTTGGGTGTAGGAATCTTCCAAATCTGTAGTGAACCGTGAAGCAAGAATTTAATTTCACTTTTTCGTAAAATAGCTAGTACTTCACTCTCTAGTCAATGGTAGTTTATGAATGTAATAAGAGGCAGCAATATTTCAAAGTATTTTCTCAGCTTTTTTTACCTGTAATAAAATGTTGAAATAAAATTAATAAAATATCACAACGAGCCTTTGTAAATAAATCCTTCCAAAACCCATTAGAAGGCACTGTCGAAGGAACAGAACTGTACACTAATTTTTGAATTATACATATGTGACAAATCATGGCAAATCGACTAACTTCTGGAAGAAGTACTGACTTAATTTCCTGTTGGTTTGGACCTGCTGCCTCCTGTCCCCTGGGGATATCTCCTCCCTTCAAAGAACTCTATTGCTCTAATCATCCCTAAGCATGAAAGCCTGGAGCTCATTATCCCTGTCCGTGTATCGTGCGATGAGAGCAACCTGCTGCTTTCCACCAGCCTGTGCGCAAATGAAGCTCTCGGGGGGATATTTTTTGGCAATTGCTGTTAAAGGGAGGGTGGGTTTGGGGAACATCAGCTTTCCACGAGTTGCACCGGGGAGAACTGCAGTCGTGTTTTTGATGCTGTGGTATCCAGACCTTACAATGACATGCACCCGTCTGTGCAAAATGCAAATCCAGCCTTAAAGAGTGGGTGCCCTGGGGCTGTACGCCCTCCCTCGGGATGTTTTTTTCCCCACAGCATCCGTGGGAGCTGTTACTGGGTGAAGCCCGTAGGAAGCAGGGCCTCTACCTGCCTGCGGGTAGATGTCGGCAGGCGGGGTGTCTAACGGGAACCAGCCCTCCCCAGCTCCCTTCAGAGGCTTGTGTGTTAGTCTGAACGCAGCCTGAAGCAAGTCAGATGGCTGATAACTCAAAAAGACTGTCAAGGGAGCTCAGGGTAAACTACTCCAAGGGGGTCACCTACCCTGGGTCCCCTCTGCCTGGCTGCAAGTCCTCTGGGAGCAGCATGAGCAACTGGGGACCTTGGGAACCCCCAGGCTCCCCGTCTATATTTTTTCAGCCTGGCTTTCCCCCATTCCACACCAGAGCAGAGACAGAGAGCAGAGGGGAGCACACAGGAGAATTTCCCTGAATTTCCCCAGTTCCCTGCCCTCGCTGCCTCTCACCCTGCGGTGGAGGCTGCCCTCGCTCAGCACTGATACCATATGTCCAAGGATGAGGGTAGGAGCAGGTTGTCCCCAGGCAGCCAGCCAGGAGAACAGATGGCCGTGCGAAGGCACTAAAGACTGTGAATCAACCTTGGATGTGGAGGGCACAAGTCAAACAAGAACATTTAAAGGTCTGCCCAGCCTGCACTCAGCCGTCTGTGTTAGTGGAGAAGAGATCCCATTCAGCAGTAGTACTGGGGATTAAGTAATTCTTAATGGTGTCGTTGTATGAGTCCCAGTTAAGGGGGCTGCTCCTTGGATCTGAGAAGATAAATGTGTCCCATCCTGCGCTGCTCGGAAAGAGGCTCTCCTGTTCCCAAAATAGTAGTCCATAAGGGAAACAGCTTTTACTTCACCATAGGTATTTGTCTGTTTGTTTTCTTTTAAAAGCAATCAAATCAAACCAGAGTCAATCACTCTGAAGAATCCACGATGCATCAAAGTGCTGTGCCGTGCTCGGTGCTGCTCCAGACACAGAACAGCACATCCTCCCTTGGAAGGAACAGTCTGAGGCAGGGAAGTACCCTCTGAAGTTAAAAAATCTGTGCAATGAGGCCAGCAATGCCTCCTGTTAAAATTGCAGATGCCTCATTTCTTATCTAAGCAAGAAACAGTGAGTGTCAGGGAAGCAATGAGCAAGTTTTCGCCTGCTCGGCTGTGCTTTTTGGCCACCGGGTCAGGAAGGCGCTAACATCTGCTGCCGAGGATATTTCCTTCACAGACAGGATAAATCTCTGACCACTCAGATGAGAAATGAGTCCTCTTTGCTTAATAAGTTTTGCATGTGTGCTCCTTCCAGTTTTGATTAAACTTTCTTTTAAATTCATTGTTTAGAGTTGGGAAATCTCTTTGGGCTTCCTTTGAGCAAAGAAAGCTATTTCTCATCTAATATGGGTTTTACTATTATCCTAATCCTAACTCTGCACTAGTCATGCCCTGGCTGCTTTAAAGAAACAAAACAACAAATATTTCACTACATATTTTCTGTTGTTTTCTTGGACTCATTTCTGGAGCCAATATTTTAACATTTACAAGAGATAAATAGATTTTTTTTTAATCTGCACAGTGAAAAGTAACACTCACTGTAATTAAAGTTTCAGAAGAGTTTCCATAATAAAGCTGCCTAATTCCCGAACATAAAGCAACAGATTCTGTTTGGATTCCTTCGCTAACATTGTTCACTAATGAATAATACTCATTTATAGATCTCATGGGAAGAGCAGTTTAAAATGGCTGAAGGAAGACGTTTAAAGGGATGATAAGAATTGCTTATAGAGCGTTAGAAACTCTGGTACATAAACGTATCATTAACTGTCTGGAGACAATTATTACAGTTTTACTGCCAGACAAGTGGCACAGAGGAGTGACAAAGGTCCTGGCCGGGTTCCTGCTATGGCATAGCCTCTCCGTGTGTCCTTACCACCATCACTTGGAGATGAGCTCCATGGGGTGCTGAGGCACCTGATGGCTGCTGCTCTGAAGTGGTGGTCAGTGCCCATACACCGCTGCAGATGTGGGCATCAGCTTCTCAGGGACACATTTCTGTGGTGCTGCTCCACCCACGGTCCCTGCAGTAGTTCGATAGCTGGTGGATAGTTTCCTAGCTGCAAAGCAGGTCGTCAGCAGGGTTAAACGTCTGGAGGTGCCCATACTTGGTAGCAAGGCTTCTTGTTTCTTGATTACTATTTTATGCAGGAAAGCAAATGTCTCCATTGAGGCATAGAGATATTCCCTATGCCCACCCAAGGGGAGGGGTAGAAGTGAAATACTTCTCAGCTCCACGAGCACCTCTGAAAAACGCAGTGGCTGGCACAGGCAGGTGCCTCACCACCCCGGTGATGGGCTGAGTTGTCCACAAGACTCTTTTATCGCAGTGCACCAGGCAGCTCAGCATCCACACCTGCCTGGGCAGGGAGGTAAAAAAATCAAAAAGCAACCAAGAAGCAGACCCTTTTTTCCTTCCAGCACAACCACGCTGGTGCTGATGGCTCTGGGCAGCAGCACCTGCATGTGAGTACTGTAGACCTGAAATCCACTGCCTCCCATGGACTTTGATGTCTGTGCACTGGGGAGGAAGGCTAAAAGCACAAAACGACCAAACAGTGCAAAATTAAGTGCCTCTAAGTCAAACAGAAGCTGCACTGGAGGTTGCCCAAAGCCTTGGAGGAGGCAATGACTGAGACTCGATAACATCAGGGACTTCTGTTAATCCATGCCATGTTTTTCTCCTCATTTTGGCTCTCCAAGCAGCACCAGGTGGCTTTGTGCTGCTTGGTCTTGGCCTTGGACACAGAAAAGGAGCAGTGATGGCTTCGGGCCTTGGCCAAGAGGGGCGAGCACCTTTTGCAGGATGCTGGCTCTCGCAAGCCCCTCCAATCTGCGCAACCTTCACGGGGTTGTCCAAAGACAGCCAACCCATGGCTGTAACAGACCTCTAAAGATCGTCATGCAGCAAGTGTGGACCTAAAGCCCGCAGTATATTTGTATTCTGCTGGGAGAAAATAAATCAGGGAATGAACGCAAAGATTTTTTTTTTCCCTGGCACTTTTTTCCTTGCCATTTTATGGCAATGTGATATGAAGGAGGGGCACAGGGCTAATGAATTTCGACCTGTTTAGTCATAAAGATTTATACCTGTGGCTTAGAGCTAATATTGACCAATCAAATGGCTCCCCAAATCCTGCCTATTTTATAAAAGTTAATCATACCCTCATGGCAGGCCAGGTACAAAATAAATTTTGATTTACAACTGTACTAAAATGATCGGTATTTTATGCTGATCATTAACAGTATTTCACACTGGAGAGTTGTTATATTAGAAAACAGTAAAATGGTGTGTATCACATAACGATATTATATTTGGGCACCACACAGAATACCAAGGGCTTATTGAATTTGTGTCTGAAGGGGACATTTGTTAAAAACATGACCATTGCAAGTGGGAAACATGTATTATTTTCAGAAGTTTATTCTGCTAACATGCAGTTGGTGCTAGTGTAACCTTTCTGGCTTTGGTGTTATAAGTGATGCTGATCCATGTATTACTCTGCAATGACCGTGTAGAGGGCTGAATATTGAGATCTGATTCCTCTTTGGCCCGTGGCACTTGCAGGGGATATTGGTGTGGGTAGGCTTAGATATAATTTTATTCTTGCAGCAGAGATAAGGTTGTAAAAATATATAATTGATAGCTTTTTTTTATTCACCTCATTTCAAAAATTGTTTCCTGTGCTAGGGTTTAAAAGCAAACATGGTTAACGTTGGGAATATCTCCAACAGGTTTGTTGATATGGCCTCTGGTTTAATAAGCAAGACACAAGCACACAGTATAATTGTCCCAGAGAACAAACGTGATATAATCCTGACATCTGAGGGCTCAGAGAGGAGTTGCTTCCTAAAATATACATGTGCATGCATGTGTGCTTGTACAATGCCCAGATCCTGGGGAGTTCTGATGAGGATATTCAGAGAAGAAAGCTGATGGTGCATGGTCCAGCAAAAACATCGCTGAATCAGTCTCCAGAAGCAACTGTGGATAACTGCGCCACTACCGCTGCAGAAGCCTAATTGCCCTTTCATTACAGTGCATTTAAAATAATGCATTAAAAAGTGCAGGAGAGTGGGATTGACCAAAATGTCAGGAGGGCACATTGTAGGCAGTGTGATTCTCCTGCCATGCTGTTGTGTTGGTAAGTAACATCTGAAAGCTTCAACATTTTCATCATTTTATGCACAGGAACAAAGCAGCTGGCTTTTAAGAGGTGGCCACTTGTGGAGGCGCCTGAATGAAAGCTGAGTTTTTAGCAGTCTCCTTGCAACTTCTTGTGTGCTGACCCCTCTGGAAATACCACCCGAGGTGTGTCTGGTTTGTGCTATTGTTTTAGCTGTCTGAAATTTCATCTGGGAGGGTACCTTTCATGTGGTTCACCGCAGAAAGGGGAGGGGTGACTGAAGCACTGCATCTCAGCTCACGATTTATTTTATATTGCTAGGTACAAGATAGCTGCTGTTAAAAGACAGGACTTTTGCATACAGCTTTCCCTCACTGTTATCATAGGAATTGCATTAACTTCCTGAAGCATTCGCAGATGCAGGAATCGTCGATGCAGCAGGTCACAAATAAGGTTCATTTCTATTGTATGAGAGCTCCTAGGAACCAGAAACAAATCAAGAACTCTCCTCCCAGCTCACTCCTCTCCCCTTTGTATGTGTGATTGTATAAGCGCTGAAAAAGAAGGCAATTTCAGTCTGTAAATCCAAATCAGTTTTAGGCCAGAGCCACTAAAATAAGTCAATCTGTGGCAAGTCAAGTTGTCCAGACTAGGGGAAAAAGATCCAAATAATGCCAAAAACCCCAGACATGATGCAAACATTCAAAGTGATATGAGTCTGCTCAGACAGTGGCAGTTATGCTCATAGATGAACCAGGGTTAAACCTTCCAGGCTTTCAAATGCCTATCTTTAACCTGCTTATTTGCTTATCACTCCTATATTTCAGGATTTTCTCCGTCGCATTGCCTTCATTGCCTTGAGCTTTGCTTCTCCCATCACGTGTTCTGAGCCTAAGTAACGTATTTTCACCTATTTTTCAACAGCTACTTGGGGGGGGAAACAAAAACCAGAAAATCTACCAATTATTTGGTTCATCATTTTACAGAGCTGGCATAATGGGCATCTGAATTCATTATTTGTCTTGTTTTAATGATAATTGTTATTGAGTTCGAATTCCTTGGATGGAAGGAAAAAAAAAGCACTCTTGAATTAATGGTGAAAAGCTTGGAAACCAAGAGTTGACAAAGCACTTTAACAGCCTGCCACTCTGAATGGCAGCTGATAATGAGCTCACAAACTTGTGACTTCCGAGAGCTCATCCGTGAAGGGGGAATGTAAAAATTGCTTTTATGAGTTTTAAACCACTCATAACTTTATTAAGCTCCCCTTTTTACTAGTAAAATAAGTTTAATTGCCCTTCATGGCTGAGGAATTATGTTTATTCTAAAATGATTCATTTTTGTCTCCTGTTGAAGGGATTCTTTTCTTCTGCCTTTTCGTGTGCATCTATCAGCTGTTAGCATGGCAGTGAAAAGAGGGGAGGAGAAGGCTGTCACCAAAGCGCTGGCAAACCACTGGTGCTTAATTCCTTCTTTCCACTTGATGGGTTTATACCATGCCAGTTTTTCCAATGGCACAAAGGCAGTAAGCTCTCCTGTTCCCTTTGACAGTCAGTGAAAGCCGGGAGCCTCAGAAACATTTCACCATGACAAGCTCTATAATTAAAAATAATTATAACAATGAGCGTTCTGCAGCAACCAGTCTTCAACCTATTTGCGAAAGTTTGGTTTTTAGAAATAGTATCTTGTGATAGTCACAGTCACAGTCCTTGCTATGCTGGTTGGATGCTCAGAAGATGAGGTTTGGTCGATGTACAGTCATCCTGGAAGGTTTTGGTCTATGATTACCTACGTGCATGTTGTGCAGTACGGGATTTCCCAGAAATCATGTTGACTGAAGAACTGCTGCACCAGCCTGCTTTGGAAGAGTTTCTCAGATCTCAGAATCTGCTTGCCTATGTTAAGCCAGAAATGAAGCTTGAAGGGCTCTCCTTCCTCTTTCTGAAGGTGGTCTTCAAGGAGGGAGAGCAAATATTGGACCAACAACTCTAAATTGAACACTGTCCACATGATTAAGATGGCTTTTCTCATTAATAGTAGTTTGTTTCTACATTTTTAATGTTAGCTACCAACATTTGGAAGTTCTTACTCTGTTAGCGTCAAGATCTTATAATAAATTAGGCTGACAGTGAGAAGAGACAAGACCTGTCTGCAGAAACACCTAGGAACTCCATCATGGACCAAACCACCTTCGTGCTGATTCCTGGAAAAACACTTGGGAAAGGAAGTTGTTGCCATTCCTACATTTGTGCAATAGTTCATTGGAGACTTTGGCATCTACAGATAGCACAGCACAACGCAGAATAACTGAGAAAGCTGGAATTCAGAACTGAAAAGCAGAAATGAAGTGGGAAGCTTCATTCCAGGGTAAGAAAATGAATAAACAGAAGGTGGAGAGAAAAACACTAAAGCAAAGGGAGCATTTATTAAGAACCTGGCAGCCAAAATGGAGATATTTTATGATTGCAGTGTCACTGTCTCCTGGTTGCTTGGCTCCATTTCTAGCTAACCAGCGTGTTTTGTCCCAGAGTTTTAATTTCCCATACACACAGCTTGTCTCATCACTTTCACTTTTTTATTAGCGGTGATAGAAAAGCCCAGCTCTTCTTTTTCTTTTTGCATTTTGGCAAGATTCAATAATCTCTTCAGCAAATTAACAGGCTGGTCATTGGCTGAACCATCGTTTTTTAAGTGAGCCTAGCTGTTGGAGCAAGACAGATTTAAAGTCATAGATTTCAAGTTTAGTGAAAAATACCTTTGTTTTGGCAGCAGCAGTGGTCGTGGGGAGGCAGGGAAGTTTTGATTCACTGGTCGTAAGGACCATATGTAGCTATAACATTGTAAGCTACTTACTCCAGCAGAAGTTACAACTGAGCAAAGGGGTCTTGCTGACCGAGGTCTGTCATAGAAATGGGTACAGCTCATCAGTTCTTGGAAGCAACCATTTCCAGAAGGTCAGGCTGGTCCCTAGCTCCCATTGGTTAACAAAGGTTCAGAGGTTTTCCAATTTCTCCTACAATTTTTTACAGCTATGCTGTTTCTACATTTCCCCTCCGCATAGTCCTACACTGTGAGGCAAGGCCAAGGTTTTATAAAATGGGCATGAGATTTGTTCCTGCTCTCATTCCGAGGGGTTTCTTTGGGAATTTCATGGATGCATGGTGGTGTGAACCATCTCTTCAGAACCAGGCCAACAAGAAAAGCAGCCAGTTTAGTACTCACAGATTCAGCCAAGATGTTCAAGTGCTTCTATGGCTTCTCCCTTATAAACCAATAGTGTAGGCTCCACCTGAGCTAACATTACACTTCTGCAGTCTACAAGTGAGTGAGTCTGCCAAAGTGTTTTCTTCAGGTCATGGAGAGAAACAAACATTTTAAAGTCATGATTGAAGACGTCTTTAGGATGAGATGAAATGCACCTTAACTTCTCTGAAAATTCCCTGGCTGAGTTTCCAACGGCCATACAGGGAGCTCAGGGTAACTACCAACTCCTACACAGAAGTCTACATTTTATGTGTCTAAATTCTGTTAGATTAATTCCACAGTAATGATCACAGTGAGCCAATATTCCAGTCAACAAGGAACTCTCAAATTAAGTCTTTTGATTGCCCTTCTTTCTTTCATAATGCATGGTGAAAAGAATTTCCTTTTATTTTAATGCTGTGATTTTAACCTGGAAATTCAGATGAGTCCTGACCTATTAATATGGTTGTAACCATGCAAACAGCAATGTTGCTTGCAAGATTAATCAAGAAACTGGGATGTAGCTTTAAATAACATTCCCTTTCTGCTTATTTCGAGTGTTTGTTCTGCACTGTAAGGTGAAATGTGTTAGGTTAACTGCATTAGGAAAAGAAAATGGAGATTTGTGTTTGCAGGTTCTATCTAAATACCATCTCACCCTTGATGTTACAGCCTAATGGGATTTGAATAATGTACTGGTATCTAACCTCTGTAAACAGATTGAATCTAAAATATTTGTATGAAGGATTCAAGGACATCTCTTCCGTCCTTGCTGCTATTCCCTCTTGCCCAACTGGTCTACAGCTGGTTAAGAAAACATTCCTACTTTTGAGATTGATGCAGAAAGTGTTTCCTAAAGGAGGACAAATATTACAAGCAGAACTCTGAGCTGATAGAGGAGAATTTGCAACAGCAAAGCACTGCATCTCGCAAACTCACAATAATTTTTCCTAAATAGTGTATGACATATCTGGGTCCTTGATTAGGTAATTTGCTATAGTAGAAATTGGTTTTATGGGTTCAGATACGAATGAGTCTCACTTACCTTCGACCACCTAACTGTTGCATTGAGCGTTTGATAAAAACTGATTTATTGGAATTTTTGCAAAAGTTAATACACCCATGGGGAATCAAAACTCTTGAACAGTGTCTGTTTGCTGCCTGGATGGTGACAGGAGCCTGAGTTGCAAGCAGCCTTGCAAGAGCATCTCCATTTGGATTACATGAGAATCCCCAAAGTGCAGTTCTTACATCCAGCTCCTACATGACCACTACAGAAGATGTGTGATCCATAGTTATTGGTTATCTTTTAAACTACAGACAAACATCTCCTGTCTTAGTAAAAAAGTACAACAGTACAGAATAACAAACCCCTGTCCTTTGTGACCCTTTCTGTATCTGCAAGAGAAGTTTCTACTGCCTATTTTCTTATCTATGTGCAATTTGATCAATTTTGCAGTGAGAACCACCTCCGAGAGTCCAGATTCTCCATCCAGGGTATTAATCAACATGTCAAAATGTACAAATTGCTCTGAAACACAAAAATTGGTCTAGGCACAGCAGGCACAGCCTGGCAAAATTTTCAAGACACTCCAAAATTCCCACCTGGAGACCTCCTACACTGAACAGTGAAATGCTTTGTGTGAAAGGTGGCAAGGAGTGCAGTCAGTTCCCTTGTTTCAGATCAGTCCATTGCTTGAACTTCAACCACTGTCTCATCTGTGCAGCTGGAGAGTCCCTCACCATGCAAGGAATTCATAGCATAAGTGCATGGAGTGTGTGCACAGGCGCAGCCCTGACTCCCTTCTGCACCACAGCTATCGCTACAGGACGAATTAATTGACTTCCATAGCTCTCACTCAAATATAGGTGTCTGCCCAGGCCTCCTGACCAGTGAACAAACCAAAATAGTCCACTGGGATCCAAGCCACTGTTAAGTAGTGCCACTTCTTTCCAATGACTAGGTAGTAAGCTTGCTTCCAAATTGGTGCTCTGAGTGCATACGAAAGCTAGATTGGGTAAATCCAGGTTTCAGTTCCTTCGTTGCCTGCAAATGGTCTCTCCCCACTTAGCACAGCAGCTCCTGCAGAAGCAGACACACAGTAGTTATCAGGTACATCATGGTAAGGTATTCTGCCAGCTTGCAAACTCTTTCTGGCTCCCATTCCCATGCTGGATGGTGACGTAGTTGAACGAAAACATACCCTGTAATAACAAGAATTGAAGTCAGGGTAGAAATTATGTCTGCTTAACATTCAGTAGCATCTTGAATCGGCCACAAACCTTAAATAGGTACACAGAAAATCCTCTCACACCCCCAGGAGTTTCCAAGCAGGGGTGAAAGATCATCTCTAGGGCCAGATTTTCAGCTTCTTCTGGTAATGCAGGCAAATACAAGGGTGAAAGGTGGCAGATAGCCCATGCAGAGACTGTATGGACATTTTCACAGCTGACAAGATAGCAAGAAGGGCCAGGAAGAAAGTAAAAGGGTAAGTCAATCCTGCAGGTTCATGCAGAGCCATGTCACCACTCCAGATGGAGCAAACCATGGCATCTGGGTAGATGGAGGAACTCATGATTC
>VYZW01007311.1:173661-215922 GCA_013401315.1 Balaeniceps rex
TAGGTACTTTATGCATAGGAAAATCATTATAAATGAACTTTCTAAGACAATCATAAACTTGAACTTACAGAGAAGGCTCTGAATGGGATTTTCAGATGTTTATTTGCACCTTAAAGTAGCTGCAGTGGAAGTAAGGTATGGACTTGTGTGTGTCCAGCCAGCTTCAAAAAATGTGGATCAATAGGAAAAATGACTTGATACAATTCATCTTTGTTCTCTAAGTATTTCATTTTAAAATAGAACTTGGGGAAAGAAATGGAAAGCCATTTTTAAAAGTAAAATGTCTTGTTGAAAAACTGTCAAGGCAATTAATGGCCTGAAACTTTGTTTCAAAGGTTGGATTTTTTAACGACTTCTGGACATTCCTTTTTAAGTTTGGCCCATGTTTGAAGAAAAATTCAGTTTTGCCAAGCCAGTATTTGAGGCAAAGCAAGCGGTCTAGCTTCCTAAAATGTACCCATTGCCTTTCACTTCACTGATGAACACATAGGGCTTGCCAAGGATAAGTGAACGGAGGACTCTGATGTTCAGACAGAAAAAAATTAATTCCCTCCACATACACCCCTGGGTTCCACTGAGAAAGACAGCAAAGTGCTGCCAAGGACTTTTGAGCATTGCTGGTTTTGGAAGCCTGTAGGCAGCAGCTGCAAGCTTTCTAAATTATGTATGGGCACTACACGAACCACTGGCTTCCTACTCATAGTAGACAAGACCTTCAGAGGTCAACTCTGCTCAGAATCATCAACATATCATTGTCGAAAGGTGTCTGCACAGCTTCTTCATGAGGACCTGCAAAGGTGGAGATGCTGGACCCTCCTAGTGCTTCAGTAACCTTAAAAGGTTTTTCCTAATGCCTAACAAGAGTCTGCTGCAGTCTAACGCTGTTTCTTTCCTTCCTACCCACAAGGAACAGAGTGATCAGATTATCTCTTGCTGCTTATAATAATTTTTTGTATCTCTGAAGGCTGTTAGTGTCCCTCATCTTTGACTAAACACCTCCAGTTAACTCCTCAAATCTTCCACGGGTGATCCACATTATTACTGGAGTGCTCTGGACTGAATGCAGTGATTGAGCTGAAGCTGTATTTTTTCTGCAGGGAATGGATGATTACCCATGCCACCATTTTTAAGCATCCCAACATGATGCCTGTTTCCATGATCCCATTGATGCATTTGCCATGGCACCTACTCATATCTCCAAATCTTTTTCTGCAGCACCACTACCTACCCCAGCACTCTCCAGCCAGTGTTTTTTGTGCAGTTGAATGCCTCCACCCAGCTGGAACCAGGCACTTGTTTTACTGAGCTGCTACATCTAATATTTTTTTGCAAATAAATAATCTCCAGTAGTATCTCATTTGTTTCACATACAGGCATAAGTCCTTAGCACAAACAATTGACAAAGACACATTTGGAGTTTTTAGGATTTTTCTTTTTTTTGGTGCTATTACATGCCAAAGTGTATTAGACATTTACCAAAGTCAAAGCACCATCAATTCTTAAGAACTTATGTTTCCTTCAGGTCTTTTCTGCAGTTTGGGAGTGTGCAGGTGACTTTGACTCTGCCACAGGGTCACACATATGAAATTTGTGGTGGATTGATTTAATATTGAAGAAAGCAGGACTGAATGTGTTATTAGTCAGGTTTGCAATGCAGGCAGCTTGCACCTAATCCAGAGAGAGGCCTGGATACATATTATCCTGAACTGAAACGTCACTCATGGTAGATGTTTCAGTAAAAGCTGCCATTCAACCTGCTTTGGTCCACCTGGAGAGAGGTTTCCCTGGAATTTCAATCCCTGAGAGCTTCCCTAGTGCATTCCTGTACACAGAGATCAGGAGATAATATGTCGTTGTTAAGGACACAAGGAGTACAAAAGTGATTTATAGTCTGATGGGCTTTTACTGACTGAAAGAAAACAAGTATTTCAAAAAGGAAGATAAAATATAATCCCTCTGGAATGATAACAGTAATTCAGGAGGAGTCACTTAGCCAGTTTAAATTCCAGAGGTAGCATAAATGATGTGCCTGAATTCAAGTGTTCATGCCTGTTGGCTGCTTTACTATCGCTCTCCTGAACAGCAGCAGGCATGTTCCTGCACTCACATCACGTGCCGTGCTCAATGGGAGAAAGGGCAAAACCTTCCCAATTTCAAAGCTGCTGCTCACCGTGATGTACCAGACTATGTAAATCGCTTGGGGGCTTTCCATCTATGATCAGCTGCTATCAGGAACCCAGCACTCCTCTGATTCATGAATCCACGCTTCAGAAAGATCTTTTGCCCAGTCCTGCCTGCAATCCGCATGCTGAGCAGCTTATCTAGCACCCTGTTGATTTTAAGTTCAAGACACCGCTCCACATGAATAGCAAGGTTAGGCCCTGCATGGAGCATCCTCGGTGGTGGTAAGACCTAGGGGACCAAGTCATGAATCAGAGTCTCATTGAGGTAGATGATACACAAACACAGATCTTATGCCTTAACACAGACGTATTGCTTTAAAAGCCTGATATTTCACAGATGCTGCAGAAGTTAAATATGATGCATTGCCAAAGGAACAGGAATGAAGGGTTGTGTTGCTACAGCAAACCATCCAGGTCCATGCAGAGGTGATTTTATATATATAAATCTGCACGCACTTTTTAAAGATTAAGTAAGCCAGTTCATATAATTCCTAATAAGGCAGACAGTCCACTAGAGCTCCCACCTAGTTTAAAAAAAATACAGAAAATAAATTTTAAAAATTACAATTTGAGCCATGAAAATCAAGTCTGAATAATATTTATGCAACCAAATAGATTTGGGATATTATTTTTTCAGCACTGATCTAAGTGATTCATGAAGCTAGGAAAAGATTGTGGGGAGAAGGTAACATCTTTTGTTACAGCAACTGATTTACTTTTAAACAACAGACATGTTTCAGGTCAAATGCTCTTTGCTGGGCCAGGAATAGGTACCCCAAACTTCAAAGGTGAGTATGAGCCGAGAACAAAGGATGGAATTTAACTAGGTTCTCTTAATCAGTTAGGGAAAAAAAAGGGGAAAAAAGTTTGGTACCTGTGGTATAGAAGAAAGGATATTACCCAGTGAAAGGTGACATGGCAGTATCTTCTACTGGGAAGAGATACACAAGGTGAGAGAAAAGAGAGAGGGAGAATTTATAGCTCATGACACATGGGTGGTTTCACTGGGAAGCGAGTTGGAGTGTGGTGGTGAAAGGGAAGAATTATAACGTGCCATAAATGTTTGTCTCTGTTGATGCTGTGACTTTTTCTTATCATGAGTAATGTCTTTTGATTGTCACCTTTAGAGAGTGTTTTGTAGCGCTCTCTTGAAGATCAAGACTGAGACAGAGGAAATTGAGCGGCTGTGTTAGAAAAGTTTGTCGTCTACTAATAACTGGGCAGTTTCGCCCTTTTGCTTTGCCTGTGCAAGTTCTTTCTGATTCATGAGGGTTGTTTCATACATAAAATTTCTATGAGGACATTGTGAAGTGGGTGAGGTATATTACATTCTGGGACAAGCAAGCATAGGATTTGGGGATATTTTTAAAATCGGGAATATATTGACAATTTTCATACATATTACTCCAGGAATAGTCTGATTCCACTCAGTACATGTTTTCTGTGGTATTTTCCTTTTAATGTTGAGTTTAGTGATCTCTGCAGCTTAAAGTTTGGGAAAAAAGTTCCTGAGAAAATGTCAAAGTTGCATCATATTTTACTATCTTTGTTGAAAATATTTGCTGGGCAAGCAGCCACTTTAGACTGTCAAGGGGGTATGGTTCCCCTTAGAGCAGATGTGGTGTTGTCAAAAACCTGACAGCCTATTATATCTTTTTTGATATGTTTTGGGTGACTGCTGGATTTGTGTAGGTGGGTGTGTTGGCTTGCACATTTCTATATAGCATAGTTTTTTGGTTACCATTTTTATGCTGACCATGGTTTGCTGGACTTTGGTACTGCTAGAGCAGTGTTCAAGAGATAGTTTGATGGAGGACTGAAGTCTACTAAATTTATTGTAGAAACCAGTGAGGGAATCCAAGCTTTCAGCCCAGGCAATAAAGGTGCCATCTGTGTTTCTCAGGTAAAATGCTGATTAAAGTTGGCTTCAAACTATGGTTGTTTAAATGTCTTAAGCATTGAACGATGAAGTTGTCACAGCGTGGAGCCACTTCGGTGCCTACAGCTGTTCATACAGTCTGGAGGAAGTGTGTTGGCGAGGGCTACGAAAAAGATGAACTTGGCAATATATTTAGGCTAGCCTAAAGGTTGGCCTTATTCTGGCAGGTCCTCAGTGCAGGCTGTAGGCACGCAGGACAGGCTGCACTGCCACTGAGGGTGCAATACCAGTGTACATCCTTCATCACTAAGATGGTAGCAGCAAGGTTGTTTAAGCTGTACCGTGACCTTAATTTAGCTTTGAAGGTGAGAGAGTTTACTTTGGACTGGAGTAGGGCTTGTTTATGTAAAAGCTTCCCTACTTTGACCAGTGATAAGAACCAATCCAGAAAACTATTTTACCTCTCTCCACAAAACTTGCTTCACTTATGCACTTGGCCCATCAAGCTTCAAAGCTTACTAAATATTTCCACGACTTTTCAAAGGAAAATCCTTGTCATAGTCTGCAGCAGTGCCATCTGCTTCGGCTGCAACCTGGACCAAGATTCCTCAGCCCTGCCTGGCCACACAATGTAGGAGACGGCTACCAGGCAGTGGCCTCCTCCCGCCAGTCCTGGTTCAGCCACCGCTGATGTTACATTTCCTCTGATCGCACTTGGGAGCAGTTGTTTCTCCTGCTGCTCACTTTATCCCTGTCTCTCCCGAGGTCCTGCGGTGACTGCATCGGAAGATGTATAAGCTGTTAAAAAACAATAACAATTTAATCTAAAGCCCACTACACATTACTGCATGCAAGCCAAGGACACTGATTAAATATATCAAGAGGAGTGAGGGCTTGGATTTCTGACAGCCGTGTAATGAATTGCAATTAACTATGCAGTCACCATTCAAAGAAGAATTATAGACTGGAGAAGGAAAAGAAAATGGAATATTTGACAGCAAAATAATTATTTAGATCCCGCTATTCAGAGTGCTTAGGCAGACACATAGTGGCTCAATGACAGAGATACAAGGGGCAGGCAGAGGGGGCAAAGAAAGAAGGGAAAAACCAGGCTGATGGCAGGCAATAAGACGGTAGGTGAGAGGCAGTGCTCAGTCATCAGGTTTCTGTGGGAAAGGAGAGGGTGGTCTGGTGTATTTGGGAAGTGTGGTAGTCTCACACAGCCGATGCCCTGGCAGGGAGGGAGCGGTACAGGTTTGTGTCTCCTGCCCACCGCTAAGTGCAGTGCCTGCAGGGAGCCCTGCAGCACGCAGCGTGCTGGGAGAGCAGCGGTTTGCAAACACAGCCAGGTCCTTCCCTGCGCAAACCTCGGCAGCTTTGCCGACTGCCTCCAGGGAGGGCTCAGCTCACTCCCACCGCCTGCCCACAGGCAGGGAAAGCCCTCTCATGCCTGAGGTCACCCTCCTGCACCAGCCCCGTTAGCCCTCAGGGCTCGACAGCAGCTGGTCTGAAGCATCCAGGTGGGCATCAAAAGCCCAGTCCTGCTGCTGGCAGTGGTGGCGTTTCACCCACCGGCAGATGTGGGCTCAGAGTCTGTCCTTGAGCGCTGGATTCACTGGTCTCAGTACATGGCCATCAGCATCTGCCAAACCGCAGAGCAGGCTAGAAGGACATGAAGCCGAAGGGGCAAAATCAGCTTCAGAAATGATGTGAGCCCAGAGTTGTAATAGCATTACAGTATCAGAATTTTTTTTAGAGTGGGAAAAAGATAAGTAAATCAAGAATGTGGCACTGGAAAGAGAACAACAACGCGAAAGTAGAAAAACACGCCACAGCTTAAAAAGGCACAGGCAGAAAGTAACATAATAAAACCACAAAAAAGAAAGCATTATAATAAAGAAGAAAGAAACTCTGGTCATACAATAGTGGAAATGGGAGAAAAAAGAAAGGATAGCTGAATCTGGAACAGAACAGCATGTAGGAAAATAAAGAATCTGATTACCACAGTGCTGCAACTTTCCTTTGTAATGGGAAAGGAACACACTGAATATTGCAAAAGATACAAATTATAGAGAGGGAAAAGGATACTACAGGAAACACATCTATGCAGGCTGAATCACAGACAAGAGCAAAACTGGACCGGGAAAGGAAAAAAGCAAAAATTATAGGCAAGGACAATATGGTTTTGTGCTAAGTATTAAGCAGGAAATTACAGACAAAGAATGCAATTCTAGGAAAAATAGCAGCTGTACAACACAATATGGCAATGAAACAATGCTTGTAACAATAAAAAGTCACTTATGAGGAGAAATTTTATCCACGAAAACAACGACGACAATAAAGGGATTAACAATATGGGAACAATGGAAGATGAAAATATTTGGGTTAAAGAAAGGGTAACGATGGCACAGAAATCAGTGACAAATCACAAGCACAGCTTTCATGATATTTCTTTGCATCTTGTATGAAAGAATTGCTTAGAGCAGATGTCCTTCCCTGCACCTCTAGGAAGGCACAGATTTCTTTCAAGCTGGTTATTATTATTATTATTGCTGGCATTATAGGAGGCTTAATGACCTCAGCCATGGGTCACAGCTCCATCTGTGCTATGCACTGTGCAAACATTCAGGGTAACTTTATGATTTATGGCCCAGCAGAAGGAACCTAAGCTGATCATCAGGAGAGGCAGTAGTTTGGTAAATTTGCAGGTCAGTCAGTAGTGAGTTTCTTGGAAGTGCCACTGAAAAGAAAAATGTGGTCCAGTGCAACAAACTAGAGTCTGGGCGCCGCATTAGTTAGGTCCAAGTTTGGCACAAGCACTGGACTATTGGGTAAGTTACTTGTCTGGTTTTTTCTTGCACAGACTGACACTCTCTGATGAGCAGAGATCCCATACAACCAATGATTTCAAAGGGTTTGAGATTGCTACTGAAATGAAGAATCCCATACCAATTCTGTTATTTGGAGCATAAAGTTCGATCAACGATATCTGCAAAACAAAAGTGGTGTGAAGCCAGGGAAAATGCAGAGCATTTAAAATGTTTCATAATATAATGTGTAACATTATATGTTTCATAATATAATGTTTAAAATTATATCCAGCTTGCAGACAAGAAGCTAAATTAGCTGAGACTAGCAATGTACCAAATAGATTTTACAACAGAAACATTAATTAGAGAACCTGGACGAGGATGAGGAAGAAAGGTGAAGACGGCATTAAGCTATATTCACAAAATCTTGCAGTGACACCAGAAACAAGGCACTGACTTTCTTTAGCAGGGAGTGAGAAAGATGGAGGTGATATAGAGGGCAGAGTGTGGAGAAGACCTTAACACTTGTGTTGAGCCATAGCACCCTTTTGGGCAGCCTGGGAGAAGCACAGAAGCAAAACCAGCCCTTTTAGTCAAAGAGACTAAGTAGATAACCTAGAGGGAGAAGTGAGATGATGAAGTAGCCAAGAAGGCTATCAGTGATGTATTTTGCAGTTTAATCTTCTTGGTAACTTGGTTCCAAAACTAAAAATGTATATTTTTTAATTAAACAGTACTTCTGTTCTTACACTTTGAACAGAGCTACTACTGGGCTAATATAACACACAACAAGGCTTTCATTACCCGAAGAGTAGCAAATCTTAACATTGGGATGCTATCTTATCAAACATGTCCTGTCAATAATGTACTAAAATGCCCATCTCCCCATCTGCCCATATCCACGCAGTACCATAGAAGACCTTCCATGGGAGCTACACAAGACTGCTTGTGAGTGGCATGGAGAGACTAAAGGGATGAAGAAATGGCTTGCAGTGAGCAGTGACAGTCAGAAAAACTTTCTGGCACGCAACAGCAAGGGATGGCACATGCTTAAACCCTATGTGTTCGCAAGGATTACAGGTTATATTGAAACTACTGCAGTGAGGTCTCACACAGGGCCAATAACAGGGACAATGCATTCAGGTTGGAAACTGAAGAACTCCTGAAGCCATTTCTGCTGCAGTCAGCCTTGCACGCCAAAGCCCCATCACCTAAAATTCAGAGACCAGGCAGCAAATGGATTTACAAAATCTCTGACTGCAGACAGGTTGTCTCTCAGATGCTCTCCTCCATAAGGCACAGAGCACATCTCTGAGGAGCATCAGCAATCCTTGGAGGTCAACAGGAGCTGAGGGGGATACTCCGCTCCTCACAGACTTAGTCCCAGACTGCAGTCAATTGTCCCCATGACTGGCACGATTCCTCTAGCCTCTCGAACTGCTCCTGGCCTTCAGGAAATTGTAGCACTGTGACAAAAATGAAGTACAGAAGTCATGTCACGTTGTGGAGGGGCTGGGAGGACCTGAAATTACAGGCTATTGTCTTAGCATTGCATTTCATGCTATTAAGAATTTACCCTGACAGATTTCTTCATGTTGCTGGCTCCTACTCTCCTCATAAATGACTGGAAAAGGTCATAACTTGCACTACCAGACAGAGTCTTCACTGACAGAAATACAGCAGTCTGCTATTAGTGCCGGAGTACCGCACTTGCTGCGCTTCCAACTCAGATTCTAGCAACTTCCTTCCATCACCCCCACAACGGCAGCGAGGTGTCCAGATAAATCACTGTCTGTAGACTTCCAGACAGTGCTCGGCACCCAGCACCCAGCCAAAGAAGAGAAAGCAGTCCACATGCTGTACTTTGGGCATATTATCAATTAGGAGACTTCCATGAACACTGAGTACATTCAATCCTCCTGTGCAAACAGCTCGTTCTGCAAAGCCTCACATCACCCGGAGGATGCAAGAGGTGACTAGCAGCATCAGTGAAAGAAGCACAGGAAACATTCTCAACTGGGAAAACTCAGAGTCCTTTGGATTTGTTTAATTAGGTTTGCAACATCATTTAAACATCCCAAATGCCCTCCCCTCCCCAAATAATACGGAAGCTGAATTAGTGTTTTAACCTAATTTCGGTTAATATACAGCATTATTTAGACAAGAGTAATCTTGGTAAAAAAATAACCTACTCTTAGTGTAGGTTGAGGGCATGATGTTCAGAGAATGCTGTGAGTTCCAAGGCTAATTCTACGGGAAAAGGTGAAATGTGAAGGCGGACCTTTAAGTGAATAGCAATCCAAGTTAAGCACATTGTAATGAAAGGGAAGGAATAGCTGTGTACTGCTGCTCGTGCACCAGCTTTTCATCCAACAGAAGAGTTTGGATGAATGTGTCTGCTCATTTCTTTATTAGTTTTGCACTTGACATCTCTGACCCAGATTGTCTGTATCAGCCTGTGGATTTAGCTGACTAAATGGAGACGTCTGTAGCTGAGCTAGTTACTGTAGGCTCCCTTTAAAGTCAATGGAGATCCAGTGACTGGGGACAGAGGTGGGGGAAAATCATCGTTCAGAAAGACACATCTAAAATAGGTCAGACGACTGCCACTCTTAAAGTACATTTTTCCCTGCATTGTAAATGAAGAGTCCCATAGATGCAGATCTTCCTGATAATTCTGAATGGGGAAAGTTATTTTGATTCCTCTGTGGTGATACATAGGTCTTACAAAGTTATTTTTACTCGTGTACCCTCTTTTCCTGGAGTCATCTCAAGCCATTAACTAAAACAATAAACAAAGGAGATGTTGTGCTGCAGTCCCTGACAGAGACTCCCATAGGAAAGCCATCCGCCTGAGGAGTGTTAGTGTAGCCCAGGAGTAGCCTTTGGTCTTTAGACGCAAGGCCTGAAGATGCAGGAGCCGGAGGGTAAAATTTTGTTTTCAGGCCCTTTCCTGCATTTGTGGACTTCAGAAAACTATGTCCTTTTGGCTGAGGAAAGAAACCTGTCTATAATGAATCTCAGCATCCAGTCTATCTTCACAGGAGCACTAAGCATCCATATGTATTAGTAAGCACGAAAACCTGACGCCAGCTCTTCAAAATTTGGCATGATCCACATGAGTTCTACCCTCTATACCACCTTGTACATTTAGGACCTTTTCGGTCTTGTAGAGTGCTAAATTGAGCTCTGTTTGTCTAAACACTTACAACTCCAGGTCCTGTAGGACAGAAGCCATTCCCACACCCAGCTTGCTCAGGACGCACAGTGTGGACACAAACCCACACTCAGCTGCGGACTCTGGGGCATGGTGGGTTAAGCACAAACACTGCTGCATTCAGAAGCTTTAGTTGTAACTCCCACCCCTTGTTATTGTAGTAGACTTACTCTGTTTCCAGCTGTCTCCACCGAGTTTTCACTGCAGGGCTTTTGTAACTCAAGGCCTTTATAATTTGAGTTAAGTTAGGGTGGCCAGGGGACTCGTGTCTTTCTGTATCACTTTCACAAGGACATGCACTATCTAGCTGTGTGCTGGATAAAGGCAGCTGTGAAGGTCCTGACAGACGGTCTTGGCCACCACGTAGCACAGCTCTTCCTCATCACAAGGAAAATGCTCAGGTCCCCAGTCAAAAGCATGAGAGGAGCGATTACAGCATCTGTGCTCTCTAACATGGGCCGTGGGAGGCCATAAGCAGAACAGCTACACTGTAGTCACTGCTGTTGCCCTTTACAGTCCTATTTTTCTTTTTATTTGTTCATTTTATACCTCAGTGCACATGATGATTTTTGCTTTGCCTCCAGATTGCACAGAGCCAGCCATTGTTTTCGCAGAGATTTGTGCACCTTTCCCCGTTAGCCGGCTTTATGCTTCCAGTTGCCAAATTCCTGCTTGTCAGTGAGCCAGGCAGGCCACTTCAAAATCAACCACGGCAGCTTAAAAATAAGTGCATATTTCTAAGCGATGTACACAGGGCTGATTTGTTCCTTTGTCCATACCTCTGGTTGGCATGCCCTGATGGACGCTCCTCAGGTGGCTGCTTGGACTTCATGCCCAAGCTTGCAGAAGGTCACCAGAGTCTGGGCGCAAACCTAGAACAGATGTTCCCAGTACAAATGCTGGTTTTGACTCCGTGGTCTAATTGCCTTTGCCTTGAACCTAATGCTAGGTTCACCAAGCCTTTCTAGCAGCTGCTGTGTGCTCTGAAGTAGTCTCCAAAACCATCTCTTGTTTTCCACTTTGGGAATGGTGAGACCCACAGGTGATCCAGAGTGGGTCTCACTTCTCCAAAGTGAAGTATGGCTTTCTTACCCCATACTTAATGTACAAAGCAGACTTCTCCTCCAAAAGGTCTTCTCCCCTTCACCTTACCAGTTTGTCATCTATACATCCAAAAATGAGCAAGAGCCCCAAAAGTAATTGTATTAGAGTATTACCAAATGTGGACGTTAACATAGCAATTTTCTCATGAGGCTTTGGAGATTATTTGACACAGTCCTGGTTAGCAAGCACTGGCACTTAATTAGAGTAAAAAGCAATTAAATCAAAACTCATCTGTTTTTACATAAACTTATTTCCCAATTTTACAACAGCAGTGCATTAGGGCCATGATGCCCCGCATGAGAAGGAAAGGAGAAATAGCAATTGGGATCACAAGTGTGAAAAACAAAGTTTCCATCTAAGATGATGAAGGATACCGCAGCAAGATGTGTCTAAGAAACTGTAATGGCACTATTTCTAAAATATTCTCCATCCACTAGATGCCTTTGTGCCTATGGTGCGCCAAGCAGCACATGACAACTGGTTAACAAGGGAAACAGAGATGGAACTCAAGCCCCATGGAAGCTTCTATTTTTTAGCATTTATAGCCTGAAATTGTTTATCTGAACATCTGCTTCATTAAGAGATATTGTGATGCTGTTCACAACAGCAACAAAGAGCTACAGAAAGCACTTTTCCATCTCTCTTTTTCCTACCCATGTTCCATACCCCCCTTCAAAACTTTTCCACTACAGATGTGTGTCATAACACTTACTGTTGGCTTCCATTGTGCTTCCCCACAAACAATGGTAATATTGTGTTTCAAGGGAGCATCTTGGAAAGCAGACCAGTGATTTCTGAGTGTTTCTGAAGTAACAATCTAAGCAATTTTATTGTTGTTTCTGTTGTTGCAAGAGACCTTAAACTGGGAACAAGGGAATATCTGCAAGTAATCTGCAATTACCCAGATATTGTCAGCACCCTGCTTAGAATCAAGTTGAAAAGGCTGAATTACAGACATGTTTTTGGAGTCCTGTGCTCCACTGATGAGCAGCTGCATGAGAGATGCAGAATTTTAAGCTGTCCCTCAAGCAGGATTGGGAGTGCTGCTTTTCCAATATTTCCTCCTTTCTCAGCTTCTTTGATACTTCATAGGAAATGAAGATCACTAGAAAAACCTCTGTTGCACATCCCCTTTTAACAGGAAAGCCTGTTAGCTTTATGCTACTTAGTTGTTACTCCATTCATTCTTATTATTAATATTGCTTACTGCTGATTTTGCCTTTGATTTTCTACTTGGTGACCTCCTGCTCCATCCTTATTTAGAGAAGGCTGGCCAATGATTGCGGTATTTTTAGGACAATGCCAAAGATCCTCTGTCTCTTCACTGCTAGACTATTTACTAATATTTTAATATAATAATTAAAACAGCCAGAGTGGATTGCAAACAAGGCTACCCTCCCAAGAAATAACAGCAATTGCTTAGGAAGGCACTAAGATTACCCAATAGATGGGTGAACAGGGATGCAGGACCAAAGCAAATGCTGGTAACACCCCAAATTTCATTTTCCTGCCATTGTACAGCACCTAGCACATTGAGAGCCTGGATTTATGACTGCAGTTTCCAAGTGGTACAGCAGTGCAAGCATTAATCCAGACAGAAATGTAGATTTCAATGAATTTATTCACAGATATTTGCTTATCCTTCAGCAGGCGTGACTTGCTGGAGTACAATGAGTGGGTGTTGCACCTTGCAGGCTGTTCTTTAAAAGTAAAGCAAGCCGTCTTTAGCCAGCATGTGCTGGCAGTTGTTCCTTTAATAACATTTGGCACAAACACAGTCAGCCTCCCTATGCTTTGACACAGCTTGTCAGAGACAGGCTTGGAGACCTACCAGTCATCCACTGTCTCCTAGGCCAAAAATTAAATGTGGTGTGGATATAGCCCCAAAATATCAAAAGAGTGAGCAGCAAGGGTAGTGAAGAGTTGTTAACTGACATTAATAAAAATTGGGAAACTGTGTTGTTGCACAGTCAAGGAGAAATGTTTGGGTCAGGGTTCAGTGATGCCTGATCTAGTTGATGATGTCCCTATTCACTGCAGGGGGGTTGGACTAGATGACCTCTAAAGGTCCCTTCCAACCCAAAGCATTCTATGATTCTATGATTCTATGCCTTAATGAAGAATAGACATGAAGAAGCATCAGTTACTCCCTCATCCTTCTCTACCTCCCTTTGCTATTGGGCAGAATCCTGCAATTGGGCAGAGGACAAAATTTAGCCAGATGAATTTAACACCAACTTTTTATAACACTGAAAGCCAGATTCTCATCTCATTCACGCTGAAAAACTCCCCTGACAGTCACGACGTCAGATAGATTGCTACAGGTAAAAATCCATACTGAAAGAAGACCAAGCCCCAGCAAGTCTAAAAAAATATATCACTCCAAACTTTAATTTCCTAACATGAGTCTTTGGGACTTTTTATTTCACATGATTAATAGAAGTAACTGTTTAAATAATAGGTTTAGAATTTTTGCTTGGATCCCTTCTTCTCAACCTCCACTGTTCATAATCTGTGTGATGAGCAAGCTATAAAAAACGTATTCAGTGGAACATTGCTCTGCAGAAGAAAAGTCTTCAACCGTGAACTAGTATTCCTTGTTCTTCTATCAATTAACATCCTAATAAACAAAATACCTCATGCTTAAAGCTGCTCATCAGCAAGCTAAGCTTTCTAGTTTTTTCAGTTGGATTTTTTAATGATAGTATTTGCTGTCTCTTCTACCGCGGTTCTTTCCATCACAATATGAATGAAACTATCCAAATTGTTTGTCCCTCCATCGCCACCTGAATGGTACATGAACAGGTGGGTCAAGTGCAGAGCTTTGGACTTTCCTAGTGGCTCCATAGTGTCTCACAAAATCATCACTGGCTTCTTGTCTATCCCACTGAGATGCACTGCTTTAGTGCCCGCTCTTGTACCAGAGCCAAAGGCAGCAGAAAGCAGAGTAGAGAACAGAAATTAAGCCGAAGAGAGGATAGCCTGAGGAAGAGCTTCCAAGCAGGAAGGTATCCTATTTTATAGGATTTATAAGAAGAGTGGTTGAATTTAGGTGTGGGCAGGATGAGTATGTACATAGGAAAGACATGTCTGCAGGAGTTATAATTTCTCCTTCCTTCTGAAAGTTCCTCTTTCTGGAGCCCTGCTGGAGTAACTCCATGGGAAGAGACAGCCCATCATCTTCTCTTGAATCTCACCATAACCTCTGTACTGGAACTAGGTCTTCACCCCATGCTCCTCTGACAAACAGCCTGATCTGTCAGGTACCCAGTGGAGCTCAGCAGGGTCTTCACCATTTCAGGACCTCCCTTGTCAGATACAGCTGGTATGTGAGGTCCTAGTGAGCAGACAAGCCATGGTGCTGTGTTGTAGCCAAGAACAGCAAGGCTCTGTCCTCAGAGAAACTCCCCTTAGCTAGCAACCCACACGCATTGCTTCAAATCTTGGCCCTAACCTAACTCTCATACATCACATTTTCATCGCATGGCCTGGCAAACAAGAAAAGCCTCTTTTAGAGTGACATGAAAGCCCCATTGTGTGATCTAGTAGGTAGAAGATTCACGCAACAGAGTGCAGAAAATGGCAAAGTCTGTTGCAGAGGCCAGCAGTCTGGAGGGATCACGAGCAGACCCCTGGAAACACACTGTGTTCACCTCACAGCAGCCACTGCCAAAGCTGGGGAGAGCCAAGCTGGGGTGGTTCCCAGGAATGCTGCATAGAGCTGACAGGTAGGAGCCAGCCTCTAAAGGGTGAAGCACTAGAGGTCTTAAGAAAAGAAGATAGGTCCATGCTGGCAGAAGAATGGCAATCTGGCTGGACTCCAACTGGTGTGGCCATTTCCAGTGCAAAGCACCCTGAACCAGCAAGACAGCTCTGCGTTTGCACAGGCATCTGCACTCTCTGTCCAAGGTCATCAAGCGTTTAAGGTGGATTTGTCTTTGAGGACGTCCTTTTCTGGGACCTTGCTGTCTCCATAGTGAAGGGCACATAACCAGTACACACATCTCAGTGTTAGAGGTGAGTCTGAGCTTTTAAAGTCTGCCTGAGTGGATGCAGGTAAATTTTTATGTCCCTAGGCCATTATTTTTCCAAAATGAATTATATGAAATTAGGCACCTTTATAAAGTCTCTGGGTTTTTTTTCCTTTTCTCAGTCCCTTGTGCCCATGTGAGCTCCTGGGCATTGACATGTGGAAATCCAGGCACTTACTTTGGTTCCTGGATATTAATTTAGGAGTCTAAGTTAAAAAAATGTTCACCACAGTCTCCTAAATTGATTACTGCAATAAGCACTGAAGGACATCAGCTGAAAAAGAGGAGCAGGTACTTTACTGCTTGAAAGCATCCCCTGGAAGTGCTTGACATACATGGAAGCCACTCTTTTGTTTCATATTGACAAACAAGCAAACAAAAACAAACAGTGAAGTAGGAAAATCTGAGCACTCCATTCATTACTCTCAACACAATGTTGCCCGAAGGACGTCTTGTCAGGAAGACTTTGTTTCCGCTTTTTTTTCCTCAACCCTCATTCTCGGATACTTCAAATGTTAAAAATTAGTTGGTATTTGAACAAGTGGCCTTGCCTGGTGTAGGCTCAGTGTGATCACTGCACTATGTGTCACACATTGTAGCACGAGAGCCCTCCTCTTAGCTGCAAACACAACCGTGGCAGTTCTGCAGAGGACTTGCACCCCAGCCCCATGCCTAACAGGAAACTCAGTCTGGTGATGGACTTTGCAAATGGATCTGGCTCCAGTCCCTCCAAGGAAATAGGACAGTCAATGTTTATCTTTGATTTTTGTGTTATTGGAAAACTATAATAATGATGGAAACCTCAAAATAAAATATTGTTGAAAAGATACTGACCTTACCCAGCATTTACGTTGCTTGGGCAGTGCAGTGTTTTCCGCTCAGAAATAAAACACTTTGTCAGGACCAAATACAAATTGCTTACATGGCCCTTGCAGGATGTTATATTCATTTCTGATTAAAAAATACATGTATCCAAATGTGGTGAAGACACTCACATACAATAGAGCAATTAAGTGTTTCAACTAGGATCTCAGCTTCCCCCAAAAACCAGCTCATGGGAAGGAGGATGCCAATATCCAATTGCAGTGAGAATACAGCCAGCAAAGGGCGGTTTTAACCTAGGGCATTCTGAGCAAAAGCAGGAAACTCAGGCAAAGTCCCTGGTATACAGAGAGTACTTGGTGTGCATCTTCCATCTGCTACAAGCAAATTACTTCTGCACTCTGCTCCATGGGATTCAAAGGTGCAGTCTCCAGAAATGAAAATCACAGTAGCTACATACCTAAAAGCACCACCCGGAAAGGTATATCTGAAATTTCTAAGTGCCATTGTTGGAGCAAGCTGGTACGCGGAGCGTCCTTAGGAATTAGTACATGAAAGTTTTATTACATCTCCTCCTGTCCCCAGCTCTGGAGCTGGAAGAGATGGAAGGGTGCAAAGGTACAAGTATGAGCATTGCTGTAGACTCACATCAAAAGCTGCCCCAACCTAAGCCATGTAGAAATGGATGGGCTGGGGAAGCAGCCACATGTGGTGGAAATCATGTCACTGGATCTTGTACAATTGTACACAAAAAAATCTGTGCTGTGACTGTGCTGGTCCAGGTGGGCTATCTTGACTGATCCTGGTCAACATGGGACTGATGAAACACTGGAATTGTTTTCTAGGCATTTTCAAAGCCCACATCTACCAAATTATTTTGAGTTGGACAAAACAAAGTACTGTATATACTCTGGACGACAGTCCTGTAATAGTAAGGGGATGAATTAAATGACCCAATAAGTCTTCTCTATCTCTGATCTCTGTGATTACATGAGATATATGAGAGAGAGTTTTTAGAACCAATAATATTCATAGACTAAATATCTTTCATCCAGGAGAGAAAGACAAAAAATGAAATGTGTGTTAAAAACCAATAGCTGTGTTCATAAATCAATTCATTCAGAAGATTTTTTTTTTCCTTTTCTTAGGCATTTGGGTAAAAGTAGCTCATGAGAAAAGGCTTTAAGAAATGCCTTGAGCAATGGAGAAATACAAAAAGCACTTTGCTGCTTCACTGACATGTTTAACATAAAAGAAATTTAAACGTGATCATTTTTCAGCTCAACAGTTTTTGACTTTGTAATGAATAAAAATTTGAGTAAAGAAGAAGGAGAGGAAGAAGAAAGAAACACTACATTTAAAAGTACTCCAGTCAGAAGCCTTGTGTTCCAAAAGAGTAGCCAAGGGCATTGGCAAGGTATATTTTTTGCAGCCTATGGCTAGATTCACCATTAATGTCAAGTTTTTTTTCAAAGTTAAAATGATTCTCAACAGATAAAGATGATCACAAGTTATGTCAAAAAGCATTTTTCTGTGCTGGTAATGTTCTCTGTATTAGGCACGCAGCTGTGTTTGCTCACAAAAACTGTTATGTTTGCTGGTGCACCTTGAACGCTGAACCACACATGTGAGGAAATGGGTATTACATTTTGCCATAATAAATAATTTAAAAAAAAAAATGTTCTTTGTTTAGTTTAAACCTCCCAAAGTTATTAATTTCTTGGTCACCTCACACTAGGCCTTGGTCTGGAGAGGATGGTTCCCCCAGTTCCAGTGGTGACAGTGGTGATGACAGACTGGTGCTCTCAGGCTCTACCCCTCTCTTCATCCCGGATCTCCCTTTCTCCTGGCAGAAGCATCCTGGTGAGGACCTAGCCCAGCCCCATGCCCAGCGTGGAGAGCGGCACAGAAAGCGTTACTCTGACCACGACTGCCATTGCCCTGAAGTTGAAAAGGCATTAGTAACTACCTCCTGCTTACGGATTTGCCTTTACCATCAAACGGCTTGGAAAAGTCTAAAACTAGGCACTGTAACAAATGCCAGCTTAGTCATGTTTCATTTCTTCTATTTAACAGTCCTGAGCATTATTTTTCTTACAGTGAGGTAATTAAGTGCATCTGTCATGTATTTGACTTTAAAGGTTATAGTCATTTGGCGAAACATTAAATGAAAACTGCAGTGATTCAGAGTTGTTGAATTTCTAATATATTAATCCTCACTCAGCCTTTTACGCAACACGCACACACGCTCACATGCACTCTCACTCCCCCTGCTTGATTTTTCAAAATCTTTCCTTTATGCCAGTCATTATTTTAATAGGGCAACAGCAGAATGCTTCTGTCTCTTTGTAAAACAGATGCACAGTTATTCCTTGTCTCCAGCAGGCAATGGAGAGATTTCAGAGTTTCCCAGAAAAAACGTGAACTTTTCAGTCAAGGCAGTCTTTCTTTACACTATAGGGACAACACATAAGGAAAGACCTCATGAAAAGCGCCTGTGATGTCTCTTCTCTGCTTTTAGAGGCTGCACCTGGAGACAAAATAGTTCCCAAATATAAAGCCAAGCTGGGTCTAAGGGCAGAGAAATTATTCACATGGATTGGGACCCCTGCAACACTTCTGGTGCCAGAGGCACTCATCTTGGTGATGGAGACAGGTAGTAGATATTCAGGCTGCCTTAACTCTTCTGTCATGAAGGTCAAAACCTGACTTACTGGAGAGGAGAATTAGGCCAGCAGCAGCTGCTTCGGTAAAACCCACCATGAGCTCTGCCGGGTAACCGGTTTCCACACTTCTATCAGTGTAGGGAGAGCAGAATTTTGTTTCTTATGTCTCCGTCCTCCATAATTTGTTATTACCTTCTCTGGAAGTGCCTCACTGGTTCATAAACCACAAGCCACTAGCAGTGTCACTAAGGCTATTTTCATTGCTTCACTCACAATACACTTTCTAAAACTCGGTGGTTTATACCCTGTCATCCATGGAGCCTGGCGAGTGAGAGGACTATTTCTACAGAGTCAGAGAAAGGTAAATAAGAAAAACAAACTTTTTTTTTTCAGTAGGCTTAAATTTGCTACACATGCATCCTCCCCTCCAGGGAACAGTTGCAGATAAAAAGTTGGAATATATACATTTACAGAAAAGAGAGCTTCTAGAAGATAGAAGAAAAAAACCCCTTCTACCCACCAAGGACACATTCAGTTGGCTAAATGTAGCTACCAGCACTTAAATCTCTCAATCCAGGCTCCCTTCAGAGTCAGTGGAGATCCAGGCAAGAGAGTGAGCGGTGTCCGGTGGGTCACCTCCTCCGAAAACAGGCACCTATAACACTGCTGTAGGTGCCCATTTCTCTTACTGATTGTAAAGGAAGCCCAGGATGATGCTATAGATGTCTAAAGCTATGTGAGATTAAATCCACCCCACGTGGCTGAGCACGGCAGGGCTCGAAGGGCAGCTCTTCCCTCCCACCCCACGCACCACGCTGAATTAAAGTCAGCAGTCTCCGGCCGAGGAGGGCTACCAAGTGCTCCTTGCCTGTCTGGCGTGTTCATTATTCATTCTTAGTGCCTTTATCTGCACAATGCAATCTGCCCCCAGCACAAATAAACAGGCTTGTCTCATTGGAGAACAAAGGGGAAGACAAATACATGCAAAGCTGAACTATCGTTCTGTCTACAGGCCATCTGTATCAGTATCAATATTTTAAACAGCCACCTTGGCTCTGTTACAGAACGTGTGCCACCTTCTTTGTTTTCTCAAAATAAACGCAATGTTTTTCTTTTTCATTTTCCAAAAATATCCTGTGGATTCAAATATGTTTACTGCCTGTGTACAAACTGAAAGAAAGAAGTGAACAGCACTAGAAAAAGAAGTTTGATGTCCACAGAAAACGGTTCTGCCCAGCTCCAAAGGCCGTTGACAGGCTGTGCTCAGAAGATGGCTGGAGTAAAAAAAGGGCCGAGGAGGAGTTTCCAAGGTATAGGATTTCTGCTGAAATTATTCGTAAACCCACATTGCTGGGGAGATAGTTGGGCACAGAAGGGATCACCCAAGGCTGTTGTTCTTCTCTCGTTTTGCATATCACTGCCAAATCCGTGCTTTTGGGTAGATGTTAACTAGTAATAGTTACTAATGATGAAGAGCTCAGCTGCAGGATTTAACAGATCATGCAAAATGAGAATATCTTGTAGACCTGTCCTCCGGCAGGCGAGACAGACAGCTGATGCACCAAGGGCAGGAACGGATGAGTTGACAAACTGAGGGATGCATTCTGCCGACTGCTCATTTTTCTCTTAGCTCTTTCTCCCCATTTAGGCAAAGGACCTCAAATGCAACATGATTGACTGGCTGCCTGTTTGTTAGTGACATGCCTGAACACTTCTCAGACTCTTTGATCAGCCCTGGAGGCATGAACGACCTTTGAAAGGCTGCAATGCCCTTCCTTCTCTTTTCTCAGCAAACTTCTGTGTCCTCTGGGTTCTAATCTTGACCAGCTGAAGGTCAATGCACAAATCTTTAGCCAATGTTCTCCCCTGCTTGGAGGGAACCAGACTGAGGACAGGAATCAGCTTCTGCAAAAGAACCAAACAGACAGGCTGGGAAATCCCCCTGTTCCCATCCTCTTGTGCACAGCCACCAGCTGGCCAGTGCTGATGCGTTACAGTAAATAAATCCTGGGTGCTTGCCTGGAGGAATACATGGGAACAATTGCAATGCATCTAATCAACTCACAGCCTGTTCTTTGTTCTAGCTAAAGCACAAATTAAGCATCTTCCTGCTCCAAGCACATTAAAGTATTTTAAAAAGTTGAGAGTGCTGATTTAATAATTTAATAAGCAGTATTGCAGGCGTTTCTGGCAGCCTTGGTCCTTACTGTAATCTGCACAGACATTGGAAGCACCCATCCCCACCCTTTTCTGGTGTCCATCCCCTAAGAAGTGCAGGTCCCACACTGCAAAAAAAAAAGACAATGTTCCCAGTGGGAGCAAAGCAGTGACCAGACCTGAGCTGGTGTTGCCAAGGAGACATTGAGCAGAGAGCCATCACTGCTGCCCTGGGACAGGTAGATAAAGTCACATTCTGCTGCAGACGGATCTGACCACTCTTCCTACAAGGACCACCCTGCTACCAGAGCAGAATTTGGACAGAGAGAGCGGCAAGAAGCTATGCACACCAGTTCACAGGCAGGTGCAGGCAGGGAAGCAGCACGCCGTGGGTAGCAGGCTGTGCGTGCTGTGGGACCAGCCCTGCCCTGTGCAAAGAGGGAGGCAGGCTTGGGAGAGCTGCCCTTAGGGGAACTGGAGCAATTGCTGAGGTTGGAAAGTGAGATACAGCCTGCTTCTTTCCATCCGTGTAGCTTCCACAGCCTACCCTCCAGTTCTTTTATGCCTGTAACAACAGTGCAACTGTGTAGGAAAACGCAGGGTTTGCCACATCTCATGAGTTCGAAGAAATAACAGTCACGATCCACAGCAAGGTATGGGGCATGTAGATCTGCAGCAGTGTGACTGGTCCTGATAGCAGATAAAAGCATGTGATAACTTTTTGGGAGCAAGCAAGTCTGTCTGTGACCCACATAGCAGGGAGAGAAAAGACATAAACAGTATTGCAGAGAGTTGTGAGAAGTATCAAAAAAATGGAAAAAAAATCCATCTCTGGTGCTCTTGTTTCTGATTTCATCCATTCAGAGTTTTGCTCATTTGCCTATTAAAGTGGTAGTGGGACCAGAGGTTCTGCAAAGGGTCAGATCAGCCAACCTACCTGCCTTCTCTTGGCCTCCTCCCCCATCCCTAACATCACAGCATCAGGACCTCATCAGTGCTGGTTATCTCAGGCCCCAGTGTGAACCGGTCCCAACATCTCTCCTGTCACTGGTCAGTCGGACCCTGCGGTCCCTCATAACTCTGCTAGCTGACCCCAATGTGCAACTGTGTTCGGGTGCAAAATACAGCATCCAGTCACAGGACATGGGAACAGAAGGCCGGGGTGTGGTTTTGGCTGTGATTGTTTATCAAACCAGAGATAATAACTGTGAAGGTTAAAATTAGCTATGCTCAAATGTTTTTGTCATTAAGCTGTATTACTGCAGCACTAGACGCTGCAATCATTGTATGCTATTCAGGTACAAATCTGCTTTTCTAAGTCTTTTTGTAGTCCCTTGAACAACACACCCGCCCGTCCCTTCTCCCTGGTGTAAGCAAGGCTGTCTCTAAATGGAGAATTGTGGATGAAAAGCTGGACATGAGCCAACAGTGTGCGCTTGCAGCCCAGAAGGCCAACCGTATCCTGGGCTGCATCAAAAGAAGCGTGGCCAGCAGGTCGAGGGAGGGGATTCTGCCCCTCTGCTCGGCTCTGGTGAGACCTCACCTGGAGCCCTGCGTCCGGCTCTGGAGCCCTGCGTCCGGCTCTGGAGCCCTCAGCACAAGAAGGACATGGAGCTGTTGGAGCGGGTCCAGAAGAGGGCCACAAAAATGATCCGAGGGCTGGAGCACCTCTGCTACGAGGACAGGCTGAGAGAGTTGGGGCTGTTCAGCCTGGAGAAGAGAAGGCTGCGGGGAGACCTTAGTGCGGCCTTGCAGTGCTTAAAGGGGGCCTATAGGAAAGATGGGGACAGGCTTTTTAGCAAGGCCTGTGGTGACAGGACAAGGGGTGATGGTTTTAAACTAAAGGAGGGGAGATTTAGACTACATATAAGGAAGAAATTTTTTACAATGAGGGTGGTGAAGCACTGGCACAGGTTGCCCAGAGAGGTAGTGGAGGCCCCATCCCTGGAAACATTCCAGGTCAGGTTGGACGGGGCTCCGAACAACCTCATCTAGTTGGTGATGTCCCTGCTCCCTGCAGGGGGGTTGGACTGGATGACCTCTAAAGGTCCCTTCCAACCCAAAGCATTCTATGATTCTATGATTCTAAATGGCTCTTGCCCCATTCAGGCAGAATGCCATAATTTGCATTATTCAGTTGATCAGTGACATAATCAGATCTGCGGGATGGGCTTGGTGAACATCAGTTCGGCTCCTGGAAACATCACTAGCCTGTTTCGGTGGGTGGAGGAGAGTGCGTAACACCACTGCCAGCACCAGCAAGGAAACATGAATGGCAGCTCAAAATAAGCTGCAGCCGCAGGTATGGACTGTAACACCACTAAAATTAGTATTGGGTCATTTCGGTACAGCCCAATGTTCCTCCTCTGGCTCTAGCCTTGCCAGCAAACATCCCACTGGCAGAAAATGCGTTTGTTATCATTCCTATTACAAGCTTAATTGTCTGAACAGTCAGGTGTAACTGATGGAAATTGCCTTTCTCATTCGCTCAGTCTTGAGGCTTTCCCTGGAAGATCTCCAGGAAAATTCTTTAATGATAATTTTTCTTCCACTTCAGCTGCTCTTTATGAACAAGCACAATGAGTGGACCCTCCCTTTCTAAGTGTCCCTGGAAGAGTACACATTTGACACTGCGGAGTACAAGGCATAATAAAAGAGAGCCATTAGCAAAGACTCAATTTGTGTCCAAATTTTGAAGATGCAGAGTGATAAAGAGCACTGCAAGGTGCTTCATCACTTTTAACCGAAGTTCACAATCTTATCTGGAACCAAAACCAGAGGCAGATGTATTTAAGAGAACAGCTTTCTGTTGGAAGCGAAATAAGAAATGCAAGACATACCTTCTCCTTCTCCTCACCCTTAAACTTTGAGGATTTAATTACAAAGTTGTACAAAGATTTTGAGAGAGGGGCTAGTATATTCAGGAACCAACACATGCATGAAACATTAGAGTTTGCTGGTCCCTGCAAATTTTATTTAACTGCAGCTTAAAAAACCAAAAAAGCCTAGATATTAAGTGAGGTGCCAGATCCAAGGGAAGGGAGAAAACTTTTAGAACAGCTTTGATAGCACTAAAAGTAACTGAGAAGCTTCTGCTTGAAAAGGTCTCTCTGCAGGTATTGACAGTTCACATAAGGTAGTGTATTATAAATATTTATTGAAATGTAAGGTTAGTACAGGTCTTTGCACACATTCAGATTACTGCACAAAAAATAAGTAAAAGTTAATCCTCAACAGTACCATCTGCACTTGATACTAGTTCATGTTGCAGGTAGGAAAAATTAGGTAGTGATTAAGAGATTTATACATGGTCATAGCCGCATGGTGTTAATGCCATCACTATAACCTAACGACCCATATCAACGGATTGTCTGCAACTTACTCCCTTAAAGACATTTGTTTAGAGAGTTACCAAGGCTTTATTTGCTGCCTTCTCTTCTGTCTGTAGGAAGACAGCTGAATAGATGTGAGTGTAGCATTATGTTCTTCACAGAGTTTGATACAAGGGAGAGACAAAAACATTTCCAGAAAACTGTTCTGTAGTCATATATAAGAGACACACAAAGTCCAGTAGGAATCATGATAACCATGGAGAAAGACAGAAAGATAGTGACATAGGGGAATGCTGGAAAAGAATTAGTAGCAAGTTTACGTTCTTCCCTGACTTGAGCAATGTTATGAGGAAAAAAAATCTTAGCAATAGTTTTGGCTTGATTCCATTACAAATTATGTTTCCTGCAGATATTATGAATAAAAGTTTCATGTCACAGGAGCATCATGATTTTCACTGCTTTTGTGTTCATAAACTAAAAGAGAGTGGAAAAAAACCCCACCACTGCATGCTTCCCAAATCCAGAGAAGTGACAAATGCAAGGAACCTGCATTTGTCTTTGTACATGGCCTTTGCCTGGTTGTAGACTGTTGAACAAAAGTGCAGTAAAAAATTCAGATTGCAAAGCCAAGTACTTAAAAATATTGAGATGTCTCAATAGAAGCTGGCTGAGACAATTCCTCTTCTCTGTTTTCTGAAAGAGCAGAACTGCTTTAACCAAAAGCATTCCATAAATGCAGCTTGAAGCAAAACTGAACATGGAAAATTTGGATCGAAATAGTTGTAAAGAACTGATGAAGGAAAGGAGTTTTAAAATGGCTGCACTCCCAGCTCTGCGTAAACAAAGGCCCACACACTTCTTTTGTCAGATGTCTCCACCAGTGGTGGATGTGGGAGCTTGTTCCACAAGCAGGGAAAGTAGCTCCTGGACCTGCGCCAGCTCAAGAGTGACCATGTCATGGTTTGGGTGCCATCGTTGCTACACAAGTCACACCTTGGCACCGCTTTGCCTGTGGTGTTGGAGGATGTTACACCAAGGCTGGGCATGACTTCTTTCTAGTCTGTCACTACCTGGTGGGTATCCTCAAAGTAATAATTTGATGGGGCTTTGGGCAGTAGTCCGTTTAATCCCCCAGAGATTGAAAGCTGCTTCAGGCATTATCTTCTATTCAGCATTACTAAACAACATTAAGACTCTGAACACTGCCGTTAGAAAAATTATTTTATCTATATGTATCGTAGTAATGCTAAGCAATCATTGCTTGGGTTCGGGATCCTGCCATGGTGGGGCTGAGTAGAATACATCCCCCCACCCTCTTAGTGAACCATAAATTAGCTTTCCAGGCCATTCATAACTGCCAGTCTGAAATTTGTTTTTTGTTTGTGTTTTTTCAACTTATATTTATCTACATATTACTCTGTTAATTTTAAGCCAAATGCATTGGGATTATTACTGTTTATCTTCTGAGTTTTAAGTTGTGAATAATGACATTTCCAAGCTTTTCTCATTAATCACAAAGCCATTAATGTCTTTGCTTTTAATCAGAGGAAGAGAAGAGCTGTGTGTGATGACACAGACCTAAACACTAGCATTTGAAGGTAAATGCTGAGTATCTGGAGCTTTGTGAAAAAAATTGGCAATGACAGCTGGTGCTTTATAGATCTAAAACCTTTCACACTGTTACAGGTGGGATAACCACTTGCGACCAGCTGGTAAAGTCTACATGTAAAAGCAAGCTGTGTAGATGGGCTTATGGTGTTGTCTAGTTTCCAAACACCCTACAGCAAATTTATTTTCACCTGTGGCACCAAGGTTTATATAGAAACTTCTTACTGAAATGAAAAAAAATGCAATTTATACAACAGAGAAAGAACCTGTGTCAGTATAAGTCAGATCGTAACATTCTTGCCTTTAATGTGTTTGAAATTGGCCATAGAGTATAAACCGTACAGTGCAGCTAGAAACTTCAAATGCATGCCTATGAGTTTATTTTAAAAAGTCATTGCTCAATATGGAAGAACTGATAGTTTAATTCAGTGAAAATTCCAACTTAAATAACTTGGGGTCAGTTCTTGGCAATGTTGTTAGTGGTTTTTTTTCCTTGCTTTTCAGTGTTAGAAGACCTTTCTGCCTTTCCTAGTTGATGCAGGTAGTGGTGGATGAGAATTAACTATCTCCTTGCGGTTGGCTAACTCAATACATATTGATTTGTGGGTCCTGTGACCTAAAAGAAGACAAACTATATTAAACTTTGAAATAATGTTAAATAAGGATGGACTTCACCAAATTAGATAATAGAAAACACGTCCCAGTAGCACTCTTGTGGTAGAATAGTTAACAGACATTGGCTTCTGGAAACCATAACTTATTGACAGTGATTTTCCTTTGGCTACTTTGATCTCAAGCCAAGCTGGCTGGCTCACCGGTGTAGAAGTAATCACAGCCATATCAATCCCACCCAGTTCAGACGGAGCTCAGTTCAGTGGTAAATGCTGAAGACAACTCAAGACCCTGTGACTGAGACTATTGACTGGTATTTAAGAGATTTCTCTCCAGCTCTGCAGCAGAGTTGACATACAGCATTTTACAAATCCATGTATTCTTTTCTGTGTCTCTACCTGAGGGGAAAAGGCATTGACCACCCCAGGGTTCTGTGGCCCTGGTGTCAAGATGGGGATCTACAAAAGTCTATTGTGCTCCCTTCTGACATACAGACCTAGGTTGCTTTCCCACGGAAATCAGGATGAGGCAGAAGAGGCCCATGAGTATCTGCATCTTCTCATGGTCCTGGGTCAGGATGTGATGAAAGCACATATCTGGACCTGTGTCGTGGTTTAGCCCCAGTCGGCAACTAAGCACCACGCAGCCGCTCGCTCACCCTCCCCCTCCCCGGTGGGATGGGGGAGAGAATTGGAAGGGCAAGAGTAAGAAAACCCACGGGTTGAGATAAGAACAGTTTAATAATTGAAATAAAATAATAATAGTAATAATAATAATAATAATGATAATAATAATAATAATAATTGTAATGAAAAGGAGAACGAGAGAGACAAAACCCAGGGAAAAGAAAACAAGTGATGCAACCGCTCACCACCCACCAACCGACACCCAGCCAGTCCCCGAGCAGCGATCGCTGCCCCCCGGCTAACTCCCCTTGGTTTATATACTGAGCATGACGTCATATGGTATGGAATAGCCCTTTGGTCAATTTGGATCAACTATCTTGGTTGTGCCCCCTCCCAACTTCTTGTGGACCTGGCAGAGCATGGGAAGCTGAAAAAGAAAGTCCTTGACGAGTCTAAGCACTACTTAGCAACAACTAAAACATCAGTGTGTTATCAGCATTCTTCTCATCCTAAATCCAAAACACAGCACTATGCCAGCTACTAGGAAGAACAGTAACTCTAACCCAGCTGAAACCAAGACAACCTGGAAGCTGAGAAGTTCCCTAGTTCTCGGAAGTTCCCTAGTGAACTGGTAAGCATCACAAGCCATATCCACTGAGCTGGCCAAAAATGTCACTCACCCAGTAAACCTATGTGAACCATGAAAAGAAGAAGAACCCTGCAGATGAGGGCAGCAGAGATGAGGAGGTACTGCCCCTTTCAATGGCAGCCTGAAATTTCCTTTGCTTAAGCCAACTGAGAAGCCACATCACACCTTTGCCGTCCACATTTCTCACTGATTCAGGTAGCACCTTGCTCCATACACTGGGTTCCCGCACTCAAGCACACAGTTCTTCCCAGGCATCACATTCACTGTCCTGCTTTATAACCAGAATTTATATTCTGGAAATGCTCATTGCCAGTGCTCCTACTGCAAGTTACACTGGTGACACCAAGGACAGGATGTGGCCCTTCGCTATGACATTGCCGATGAGGCAATCAGCAAGCGCCTGGCTCTCTGTTCAGTTGTTTTGATTTTTGCAGGTGCATCGTGCTTGTTCACATCTTTGGTTTTTATGACATCTGGATGCTAAATGATACACTTTAATGTGACACATTCAGGTGAAAAATACCAACTAATAATGCATTAAAATAATAATTTTGACTTCAGTAAGAATAGATGTGATATTAGATGCACTGTTTACTGGCAGGACATAACTGTCCTAGTCTGGCTGGTAAAGAACCTTATCTTTTGAAGTCAGATGTATTGGGAGATTCTGATGGAAACAGAGCACTGGTAATTACACAAGAGATTCTTGTCAGATATTTTATTACAGCATTAAAATAGAAGCCCCGCTGCACTGAGAACTTCACCACAAGCAAATGCAGACTCATCTGAGAAGGCACATGCAGAAGGGCTGGTTTTCCCTTGCATGAAGAACAGTGAGATGCTCTTTGCTAGTTTTTTGACGTGCCCTTTGAGCATATGAAAATCTACACCTGGAGGTCTGTATGCAGATTCCCAAGTAAAAGTTAATTTGCTGATAGCTGTTCCTTAGCAATAGGAAAATTGGTATGGTTTATCTGTAAACCAGCTCTGCCTTGGCCAGTGCGGGCCTGACAAAGCTTGGAGAGAAGAAGAAGACCCATCCTCTGTGTCCCTTCTCCCCCCAAACTCAGCCCTGTCCTGAAGCTCTCTACAGTCTGTCGGACACGTTTCCTTCTGCTCGAGGAGAATGGTGCAAACTCGCCTGAATTACCCTGGGCTAAAAACAGCAGTGTTACCATTTCTTCGGTAGCTGCTGTACTGCAGAGCCCATTCCAGAGTTAGCAGAGAGTTCACTGAATTTTATTAACACAAACAAATGAAGAGATTATCCCTAGATGGTGGGGAGGGCCAGGTGTCTAATAACTAGGGTTATGACTGGCATGTGGAGCACATATCTTTACCCATGGTATCAGTCCTATTTTACCATATGCTTTCTCATCTATTTCATAAAGATTTTTAGAATACTTCTGAAAGTGCTGTGAAGTCTTTGGGACAAGACTGTACTTTTTTTACATTCCATCAGTTCCTAAGCCTATGGGACTTTGGTCCATCAGAGGGCTTGGGAACACACCCATGCTTGCCACTGCTGGTGGACTCCGGGAACAGTTTTCACTTGTGGCATCTCCTGACAGGGCAGTATGGCAGTAGTATTAGTCTCCTTGGGGACCACATGGGTCAGTGACTGGTCTCAAAAAGCAGTAAGGAGGAAGCCACTCTCTTTTGAGGGAAATGGCTGTGTGGACACAAGCAGCATTTCACCAGCTGGCTTCAGGGCCAGAGCACGTGCCCTGGCATGCCTACTTTACTGTGTGGATAAGCCTCTGAGATCCTGGGCTATAAAGGCTAATAGCTCCAGTGCTTAATCCAGGTGGTTTAGAAGAGCTCAGGCAGTGGAACATCTACCACTCTCATTGAGAGAGAATTTCCCCCAGCAACAGCACTGTCAGGGTCCACCCCTGTCCACTGTCTGTTGGCCAGCCCCAACTCTGGCAAAGATGGGAAGAGCTCCTCGGGTCTCTCTGCCCACTCGCTCCTGGCTTTATATTCTCCACATGTGAGTGTCTCGCTGTCTCACCCTTCCTTCCACATCCTGTTCTTGTGTCGTTGCCAGATAGCATTTGCCTTGTACAGCTGGGGAGCCTTGAGCCATTTCCAGGAAGGAGCAATCCTCAAGTCTGACTTAAGTAGGACCTCATAGTCCCCTGTGCTCTGGAGGCCTTCGTTCCACCTGGAGACCCCAGTGGTTGTCTCCTTTCAGAAATGCATGGACAGAAGTTTACTGAATTCAACATCCTGAGCCATATCTATGGTGCACTTTTCTACTAAGCCTCCTAATTCTCTAGCTTACTTGTATTTTGCTTCACTGTTCCCACACTGATGTTGTACAAGTCACAATTAGAACTCATAACTTTTCCTTTATTAACCAGAATGTCCAGGGGCAGAAAGTCTGGAAATCTCTATAAGATTTGCCAGGAGTTAGGAACAATATTTTTTTTCTTTTTTTTTTTCTTTCTTTTTTCCTTTTTTTTTCTTTTTTTCTTTTTTAATTTTTCTTTCCAAAAAGTCAGAATAATATGAAAAATTTTATATTGATGTACAGTGTCTGGTGCATGTTCAGTGAAAATGTAGTGGCACTCTTTGAAAAGTAAAGAGGGTCTGTAAAACGTCAAGCTGAAGGGCACAACGATCTAAAACCAATTCATGAGCTGGCAATGCAGAAGAATAAAAAGATCCTGTAGAAGCAAAATCCCTCCACTTTTGTACTGTGGCATTTAGCTTGCTACATTATGGCTTCTGACAACAACAGGCAACAGGAATTTAAAATAAAGTGAAGTATTCACTCTCTTCCAGTTCACTCTCACCAGTTTTACAAGCTAGATCATAAAACAAAAGAAAGAAACACCACAATATCAAGGAAACACTCCCTGCCACATTCAAGGACATGTAAATGTTAATAGCGCCTGGCACCAATCTCCTGACACACCAGTTGGCAGTAGTTGTTAAGTGCTATGGGTTGGTAAAAGGAAAAATGGAGCGAGAGTTTGAGAGAGAGAATTAAAAAAAAATGTTGACATTAAATGAGGCCTCTTCACTGGAGATGCATGCTTCTCAGAAACGTTTTCTAAATTGAACTTCCGTCTCAGGTCTCCACAGGATATTTCCTGTCTTTTGATAGAGAAAGGATATTTCCTATCACTGTTCTCAAAAACACCTAATAGCAAAGGACAGAATCCCCCAGGCTTAAAGAATTCAAGGAGTATTTTTTAATCTGAGTTCCAAAATTCCCCAACTCCCCAAAGTCCAAGAAATCCCAAACGTCTTTTTTCTAAGAAAGTCTCAAACAGTAGAACAGAATTGGACATGGGAGAAGCACACAAAGTCTTTCCTCCACAGCAGAATGTGAGCACAGCATGGTGAGAGCCTCCAGAGCATCTGGACATCTTCAAATGATGCATTAGAAACCATTTGACACCTTGGCAAATCCATATGCAAATAAATTTATGGACTGAATTTTCAAGCTGTGTCTGAGGCAAGAAGTGAGCAGGCTGGAAAACACAGTTCCCCCCACAGTGTTTTCTCTTCCAGCAAATCTTAGTTTGGCCCTGCTTATTTCCAGTCTTGATTGAAGTGTCTCAGATGACGTCTACATCTGTCCCCTGCGGGAACATTTCCCAGATTGACTACTATACAGTTAGTAGGATCTTCCTGGCTGGCAGATGAGGCAGTCCTCCCCCCTTGAGCAGTTCCACTCCCTTACTCATACATATAACTTCGGTTAGCTTCAGAAAGTCCTGTCCTTCTCAGGGCGACCGTGGGAGGAGACGGTCTGGTGTGGAGAGGAGCCAGACAACCAGTGAGGATCATTTACCATCCACAAAGCATCCTAATTGCAACTGTGTTGTCTGCTTTTATCTGGGTCATGCAGGTCAGTATTTTAAGGTATTTATAGAGAGGTAAGAGAGGTACTTATCAGCATTTTCTAAATCACCTGGCACTCATTGAAATGAAAGAAAAGTAGTCATCAAGGTTGTGTTGGGCCACTTTTGTCCTCACACTGCAGACCTTCCTCCCAGCACCCTGCAGTGACCAAAGACATAGAGTGGAAAACCAAAACCCACACAAGTAATGTGCCACATCGGTAATGTGCAGTGGAGTGTGGCTGCTGCCTCCCTCCTTTAGATGTCTCCTCTAGCAAAGGACTTGCTAAGTACCTTTTCTCCTTTGCTATGTACTTTTTCCCAGGTACCCTAGGAAGGTAACTGCAGCCCATGCTACAGAGTAAATCAACCCACTTTCCTACTCTCCCACAAACAAACCTAGGAGAAAAATCCCTTCTGGAACCTCAGTGCAGACAAAACACAATAATAGGGGATATAAAGACTGATGCCACTAGGAGCACCCAGCACATCCTCCCTATCACATTTTTCTAACCGTAACCGTAACCGTAACCGTAACCGTAACCATAACCATAACCATAACCATTCTTCATTGTTTTTCCCTCCCAGCAGCTAAACTATGGCTTAAAAATGGGGAAAAGAAATCTTTCCTGGCCTCTGAGATGACCAGGAGGAATCCCAAAGCAAGGGGTTAGTATGGCATAAACATAATGTCCATGGACAGCAAACAAATCAGGGTTTTGGTTTGCTTTTCCAAATGGAGCTCTTGGATCAAAACTACCTCTGTTCCTCTAAAATGCAATCTTTAAAAATTCCTCTGAAAACAAAATGGACCACCTCCTTTGGAGAATGAAATTTTTTGCATTGCTAAAATCATTAAGAAAAAAAGTAATTGATTTTCACCAGCCTGATGAAACCTGAGCTTCTCATGCTTGTCCTAACCACCACCACTAATGGCCAGTGTGACTACGAAGGACAGGGTGCCTATCTATTGCTAGAAAGCAATATAACATGGTCTGAGCTATTTCCCCTCTCCTTGGTCCATTGCTGATGTGGACAAGGAGAATATTTTTGTTCTGGAGCATGACTACAACCTCAGAGATCTCTCCCTTGTATGTACCCTGAGGACACCTCAGTGGCTAGGGGCTACAGCTTTACTTCTCCTTCTGCCTTGTATTAAGTTCTTATTCAGAAAAAATTGATATTATTTTGAGTAGGAACCTTGTACAATAAAATGTACTTTTGTACCACCAGGAAAAATTCCTAGGCAAATGCATTTACTAGACTGTTGTCAATGGGCTGAAAGAACATGCTTTGCATCATGCACATGCTTAAGTGGTCCTTAAACAGTGAGGAATTTAAGGACTTGCATAAATGCGCTTAAATCAGGTCTTCATCTTGTGAAATTCTGTTTTATGGAGTTTGACAAATCTTTGGCTTTTCTCTTTTGCAAAGTGAACACTACATATATTTAATGTAATAGTACATTTAAAAAACCCGAATAAACAAGCAAACAAAAAAACCCCACAAGATTCAACCAAACTTGCAGTGCTGTTCCAGATAAATAAGCTGAGAAGTAACATTATGTACATCAGTACTGCTGAGATCAGCTTTCAGGTGTTACAGTGATGAGCAATGGTATAAAATCATATAATCTTATGTAAGTGATGTCGAATTTGTGTTGTATTCCAGTTCAGGGCTTCACTTCACCCCTTTGACTTTGCCAGATCTCCCTCCGACACCACCAAAAGCTTTGTGTATGCAAAGAGCAAAGCATGTAATCAAATGCATTATGTATTATTTGTTGGCACTCTTTAAAGATGACTTAGTTTCTCTTGCCAGACATTTTCTAATTATTTTTCTGCTGCTTTAAGGGGACACTGTGTTCTGCTTGTCTACACCTTGTTTCCAGGCTGCACACACTTTTGCTTTTTAGGCTGATATTTATCACTTTGTGTTTATCTTTAAAAAAAGAATCCATTTCCAGTACTTGTAGTTATTAATTCTTTCATCTCCTTCCCCATTTGTTTCACCTGCAGTGCAATGCTACATGGTTTATATTCATTATTGTGCTATTATTTGCCTCAAATATGTTTTGCACTGTTGCATGAATTATTTTTGACAGCTGAACAAAGGCAAGATGTTAATCCAAGGAAGCAATCTGCAGAAAGTGCTATTAAACAAGAGCAGGAATGTCTGTGCAATTCACCCTACCCAAAGAGGTACAGTAAAAACTGGGAATCATCAGTCTGTGGATATCATCACACCGATGAAGCCAACAGCACTGGGAAGTCATGGACTAGGTTGCTTTGTATGCTTATCAACCATTTGGAGACCTTTATATTATTTCTACTTTGGGCTCTGAACAATAAAGATGAAGTCAATTAAAATGCTGTGGGTCCTTCTGCAAAAATGAAGAGAGGATATTTCTGCTCGTTAGTCAGCAGTCTTGCGCCAGTGCACTCTCCTGACCGCGGAGAGAGAAGATAGCACGTAGGGCAACATTTGGGCGTGACACTGTAGTGACATGGCCAGCAAGCTCCTGCTTCTGGCCAAGCTAATCGGGGCTTGTTTGGGAAATTTCCTCACATTGCTCGATTTCACAGAGTAATTGTGCTGTTGGGCGAGGGTCTATGTATGTATGGGTATCCTCTCACCTCACATTAGCAATCCAAAGTGATACCCACACAGTCACAGGCTGAGGCTGGAAGGCACCCCTGGAGATCATCTAGTCCAACCCCCCTGCTCAGAGCAGGGCCGGGCAGAGCGGGTTGCTCAGAGCCGAGTCCTCTCAGGCTTTGAATATCTCCAAGGATGGAGACTCCACAACCACTCTGGGCAACCTGCTCCACTCTTTGACCACTCTCATGGAAAAAAAAGTGTTTTCATATGTTTAAATGGAATTTTCTGTGTTTCAGTTCATACCCACTGCCTCTTGTCCTGTCACTGAGCACCACTGAGAAGAACCAGGCTCCATCTTCTTTATTGCCACCCTTCAGGTATTTATAAACACTTATAAAATCCCCTTGGGTCTTCCCTTCTGCAGGCTGAGCAGTCCCAGCTCTCACAGCCTTTTGTCATGTCAGCTACGCCAGTCTCTTAATCATCTTTGTGGTCCTGCACTGGACTCAGTCCAGTATGTCCATTCCTCTTTTGTCCTGGGGAACCCAGACCTTCACCCAGAACTTCAGATGTGTCTCACTAGTGCTGAGCAGAGGGGAAGGATCATCTCCCTCAACCGGCTGTCAACTTTCCTCCTGGTGCAGCCCAGGTGACTGTTGGCCGCCTTTATTGCAAGGGCACATTGCTGGCTCATGGTAAACTTGTTGTCCACCAGAATGCTCCAGGGCCCTTTTTGAAAACTGCTTTCCAGTGGGTCGGCCCCCAACCTTCATTGGTGTGTGGTGTTATTCCCCCCAGGTCCCGAATTTGTCACCTGAAGATAAATAATCTTTCCCTGATGGAAAGGAAGCATAGCCTTTGATTAACTTCATGCAGTTCCTGTTTGCCCATTTTTCCAGTCCGTTGAATTCCATCTGAATGGCAGCACAACCATCTGCCGTATCAACCACTCCTCCTAGTTTGTTATCATCTGCAAACTCGCTGAGAGTGTACTCTGTCCAGGTCATTAACAAAGTTGATATAAAATATTTGTCCCCATAACAACCTTTAAGGTACCATGGGTGACTGGCCTCCAGCCAGACTTCATGAGACTGATCACAACCCTTTGAGCCTGGTGGTTCAGTCAGCTTTCAGTCTACCTCACTGTCCGTTTATCTAGTCCACCTTTCATCAGTTGGTCTATGAGGATGTTATGGGAGACAGTGTCAAAACTCTTGCTAAAGTCAAAATAACCAACATCTACTTCTTCCCCAAGATGCAACACGCTCTCTCCCATCCACTGCCACACCAGTGTGTTGGCTTTTTTCCATACTGAAACGGCTACGGTGAATTATCCTTTGGAGGTATCTTTCTCTATCCATTGACTGTAGAAGGAACTTCGCCTGATTTACTTAACTTTAACATGGTTAGATTAAGTGAAGTGAGTCCCACCCTCAGGGTTAATATTCCAGTTGCTATTTTCTGTAATTTGCCCAGGCACATAACAACAAATCTCTTTCAAATACCTCATGCCATGGCCTTTTTGATACATAGTTCGATGCCAGGGAAGCAGGTAGGTAGTGCTTGAGAACAGCCTCTTATTCCTAAAAAGTTCAATAACTAGGTAAAATTGGTCATGCTGAGGCTGGTAGAGGCTTTGACACAGCCTGCAGCAGCAGCAGGATTTCAATCTCCTCTTTCTGCCTGCATGCCATGTCAGGAGACCAGGGAAGGGTGGTGGCCAAGTGAGGTACATTTGTGTGCCTGAGATGTGTGCCTGATTCACTTAGTTTTATTATGCTCTCAATTTTTCATGGAGGGAAATTATTTGGAAATACTAACAAATCTTCACCGCTTCCACTAAAACTTGCAGCAAACTTCCGTTCAAGAGACATGCTTACATGTTTTGGATGCAGATTATATACCATACATGCCTCATCCTTGATAACATACCTACCCATGGCTAACATTTCAGCCTCAAGTCCCTGATGTATCACTCAATAGGTTTCAGTTCTGGAACTGTAATCTTAAAACCCCACTTGCTCACAGGGCATGTAATAACATTCAAAAACCTCCATCATGCCAGAAAAGTTATCCTTTCTACTTCAGTGAACACAAAACTGTACTCTCTTTTAAGGTTGCTTAACTTTCAGCTGTTAAAACTGAAGTAGTCACTTACCAAAAGCACTTACATACATCGCAGAAGTAATAAAAAGCTAATGTCTCTTCATTTATTTATCTTCTGGGCCTGAAAGATGGCCTGCGTGCTGGCTCACTCAGCACTGGGAGGTATGGGTAACGCTCAAGTATGGATATAGATAAATACATATATTATTGCTTATTACTGATAAATGTACATGACTGCAGCAGGAGCAACGAGGCTCACTGTGAAAATGGGAAAGGGCTGGGACTTCAGCCCTGCTGAGGCAAAGTCACCCTGGTCAAAAGGGCTGGAGGCAGTAGATCAAGAACAGCCTGATCCTACTCACGAATGGAGAAAGCAGCACCCCGTCAAACACACACCTTGCACAGCTCTGCAACCGCTCATGCACCCCCTTCCCACACACAAAGCTCTATTGTTGACAGATAACAAATTACAGCTCCTCAATGTTGACTCCTATTCAGAGTTCATTCAGCTTTTTATGGGTGATCCTATTTTTTCATAATCACAGTGTTCAGACAACCACGTGATGTGAAGAAACCATCTGAAGTTTTCAAAGAGGGGCAGATGACGTGTTTCTCCTCTCTGGTTTGGGAAGCAGGAAAGCAGGAGTTGGCCATTGATTCGCTGTTGCCTGAGAAAGGGGAATGCTGGAGGACAACCAGAGATACTGAGTTTTTCTGTGTGCAGTAAATGTTAACAATAGATTTGAGTAGTTGTTTTAAATAGTTGTTTGCTTGTTGGGTTTTTTTTTTTTATTTCTTTATTTAATATGTCATACAGACTAGTGCAAGGTTTCAGCCTTCCTTCAGCTGTAGTTACAAAAGTCTTGAAAACAAAGCCTGTGGGCACTGCATTTTTATTTTTTTTTTACTGATGAAATCCAGCTCACTGATCATTTTTCCAGTGGGTCACCACTTTGCCCTCTAGAATGTAGATTGAAGAAAGAATTTTTTTAATTACTTCATGCTCCGCAAGAAGTCAAGTGCAAGAAGTTCAAGTGCAAGGTCCTGCACTTGGGTCGGGGCAACCCCCGATATCAATACAGGCTGGGAGATGTGGGGATTGAGAGCAGCCCTGCGGAGAAGGACTTGGGGGGACTGATGGATGAAAAGCTGGACATGAGCCAGCAGTGTGCGCTTGCAGCCCAGAAGGCCAACCCTATCCTGGGCTGCATCAAAAGCAGCGTGGCCAGCAGGTCGAGGGAGGTGATTCTGCCCCTCTACTCTGCTCTGGTGAGACCCCACCTGGAGTACTGCGTCCAGCTCTGGAGCCCTCAGCACAAGAAGGACATGGAGCTGTTGGAGCGGGTCCAGAGGAGGGCCACAAAAATGATCCGAGGGCTGGAGCACCTCTGCTATGAGGACAGGCTGAGAGAGTTGGGGCTGTTCAGCCTGGAGAAGAGAAGGCTGCGGGGAGACCTTATTGCGGCCTTTCAGTACTTAAAGGGGGCCTATAGGAAAGATGGAGACAGGCTTTTTAGCAAGGCCTGTTGTGACAGGACAAGGGGTAATGGTTTTAAACTAGAGGGTAGATTTAAGCTAGATATAAGGAAGAAATTTTTTACGATGAGGGTGGTTAAACACTGGCACAGGTTGCCCAGAGAGGTGGCGGAGGCCCCATCCCTGGAAACATTCAAGGTCAGATTGGACGGGGCTCTGAGCAACCTGATCTAGTTGATGATGTCCCTGCTCACGCAGGGGGGTTGGACTAGATGACCTCTAAAGGTCCCTTCCAACCCAAAGCATTCTATGATTCTATGATTCTAAGTCAAAATGGCTCCTGAAGTTCCCTAGCCACTGTGTGCCAATCTAGAGAGCTGCTAAGCAGCCACAGACTTATTAAATAATCAGTGAGACAAATCCTTTTCTGATTTACTCCTTGTGGAAGTTGGCTGAAAATTTGGAGTTGTGAAAGACGTAAATCAGGGCACAGTTCGGCAAAGTCCTTCCCATGAAATTTTTAGAGGTCTTAACAACTTGCCTGCCCTTGCACAGACCTGCAGAGCACACCCATGGGTGCTTGCAGCACTGCTGGGATGGGGGTAGTTTCTGTGTCTTCTTGTATAGCTGTTCCTTAGCTCCATGCCTCTTCACATCCTTCCTCTTAAAGAGATACTTGTTTGGAAGAACTAAAATATTAATAATGATCTCCTGGGCCACTGCTGAAATCTGGCACCAAGAGGCTGGCTGTCCATATGCTTCCTATGAATTTCAGTTTCCTCTCCCTACCCCAGTGCCATTGTCCGTCCCAGATCACTGTCCTTGAGCTTCACAGAGGCATCAGAAGGTCTGAATTTAGTCATAGTTGCTCAGTGAGTTTTCTTGCATCTTTAGCAGTGACTCACGAGACTTTGGACAAGATAAATCCCTCTTTTGTTGATGCTGGTAGAGAAACAATGTTTTCTCCATCACCCGTCTGAGGGCAGTTGGTCACTCTCCATCCTTTCTTCACTGGGCTGCACCCTGAAAACTTACCTATCACATTCCCATCTTGATGCGCTCCTATCTCAGTGCTGTGTCTATCCTATCTCAGATTTAATTAGGTCTATAAACTGTCACCTCCACATCACCTCTACATAGAAACAACAACACCAGGTTTATTTCATGGGAAGGAGAGTTGTGCTATTTTTTTCCATATGAAAGAATCAGCTCTTTGAGAACAAGAGCCAGTCTGGATCTTCTAACTGTAGTCTCAACTGTGACTAGGAAACACATTATACTACTCTGTCACCAGAACACATCATAACATCTGCGGTCATATGAGGTGGTTTCATGAAAGGTGGGAAAACAAAATGAAACAAAAAGACTTTTCATACACAGCAATCAGGTGTTTGATTTCAAGACTACCTACACAAGCATTTAATTTCAGCAGTGCCAAAATGTTTTGCGGAGATAAGGTCGCAACTTATGCAATGCCTTTGCAACACTGTAAAAAATGTATATTGGTGTGTGATAGAGGAGTCCAGGGCAAACAAATCTGGACAATATGGTCAGAACAAAGCAAAAAAGTCTTCTCAAAGCAAAATAAGGAAAAAAAAAATCACTTTGATTTTTTCCCTGTCATATTTTGTGAAAACATTCTTGCAAGCATTTCTATTTAAATAAATGCACATTTTTTTTGGAAACCTGATGGATCCAAACTTTTTCATAAACCCTACTAATAATTCTCTCTTATCTTGTGGATCAGACATAATAAAGCCACCCTTTGATTAACTGTGCCCCAACTGTGTAAAATAAGGACAGGAGCATGAATCAAACCTATTATCTAATGGAAAAGATCCAGGGAAAAGTGAGGAACCCAAGAGGAATATGTTCTCGGGGACTCTTTTGCTGAGAAGAGAGATTACTGGGTGCTGGAACAGGCACAGCTTCTATCTGGCCATAGATGAAGCATTTCAAGAAATGGATAATTACCTGAAATGGTCAGCTATTACATTTTTCTATTACCCATTGGTATGAAAAGTAAGCACGTACTCTTTGCCAGGCAGAACAGTAATCAATAGATAATGGAGAAATAATTTGTCTGATGACATCAATTGGATGCCAGTCCTTCAGCACCTCTATTAATAAATGTCATGTATCCATGCCAGGAGACTTGAGATGACATTGAGCTTTGAAGTAATGGTATTGACTGCAAAATATTTCTAAAATAATGTCTCAATCAATCTATATTGCCAGTTTCCACATGAGATTCTAGATCAGATTTGCTTCTCATTTCCATTAGCTGTAGTTCAGAGCAACTCCACTGGCTAACTCCAGTCTGAAATTAACGTTGCTGAAGGCAAGAATTTGGTTCACTGCGTAAGTATCAGATGCAAGTTGAATGCTTTGCAAATTTCTAGCAGGGCTCTCAGGGTGAGTGAACATCTCTCTGCTGAAGCCAAATAGCTTACCCTGGCGATCTACATGTGTAGGTCAATGTCCTCCAGAACAGACTGATCCAGTGATAGTTGTCACTGCCTTAAAGTAGTTCATTCACTTTTTAAAAATAATATAGGGGTCCAACTTTCAGCCTGGATTCTGTTTTACCCATGCACATCTTCAGAGAGCAAAGACCTCTCAGGGCACTGCTAGAAAGGGGAGCAGAAGCATCAAATGACTAACAGCCTTAAGGGCAGAGGAGACGTTTTCTCACCTGGAGGACCCAAGAGTCCTGTGATCCTCTCCTGCCATCTTCCTCCTCATTCCACTGCTGCTCACCTGAGATCTTGGAGGCAACTTTGCCAAAGTGACTCCATCTTGCAGGAGGAGTTGCGGTAGCTGTAATAGCTATGAAGCATTTGCTTTCTCTTTTTCCTGTGGAATGGACTGAACTTTACCTTGTGTTGCTTGTATCTTCACTCCAGCCCTATGCACCCAACTTTTCCTGTTTCTTCCTCTCAGTTTTATTCCACAGTCACCGTTCTAGCCCTTTTCTTTGCTAAGATTTCTTTTAAAACCTCTTGCCTCTTATGAATTCTTTTGGTTGTTCCTACCCACTGTGATCATGTACATTGTTATGCTGTGTATTAGTGACATTTTCCTTGAACTCAGTGATGCAAATTGGCTCTTTTACCAGTACTCAGGACTCTGCAGTTGTGAAATGAATGGATTCATAGACCGTTGACTTTGACAGCTTTGGGACAGGCCTACGATGCTCGAAAAAAGCAATCTCATCCAATGGCAGCTACGCAATAGTGTAGCCTCAGAAAGCTCTTTCCAAATGCATAGATGTAGATTTAAAAGAAACCCCTTATAGAGGACTGAAACTCTTCTCATGGCTCCAGTGGGGGCAAGATCAAGACTGCAAATTCAGAATGTAGAGATATGATTGTGTCAAACTGTGTGTGACAGCACCCATTAACAGTCTGTTACACTACAAAATCTGATGCAATTCAAAGTGAAGTGAGCAGATGTAACACAACATGCTCCCAGCACACTCCCAGAGGAGCTCTGCCTCTATTCATTTTGATTTGAAAAGCAATTAGCTAGTACAAATTAAGAAAAACAAGAGATAACTGTTAAATCTGGCTTTAAAAAGAACATTCTAACACAACTGCCTTGGTGCCAAATTTCCACAAGTATTTGTTTTGGTAGCCCTGAGTCCAACAGGAGCTGCACACATGCAGTAAAGTAGTATTTTTAACAGGTGTGAAAATGTCATATTCTTTTCTGAGAGACTGCCCACTTTTCCAAACTACACTTGCGTGACTGTTTATAGATCAGATACTAGGTATTACTAACAGATATTATGCCTTATAGCTGACATCCAATGTATAAAGTAACCTGAGTGTTAGTGGGCCAAGCACCCACACTAAAATGTCCCTTCTTTCAGTTTAGTGAAGTTTCATTGCAGTCAGTAAGAGTGGCAAGCATTGGGTATTTCTGAAAATCAGGCTGCTTTTATTTCAAGGATATCTCTGGTGCCCTCAACCCACTGGCTAAAATCCCATCACCAAAGTCCCATTAGAAATGGAAAAAGACTGGAAGTGCTGGCACCTCCTAAGTCCCTGGCCCAGCCTGCAAGTGACATTGCTGTCATTCCCTTCTGCTTGTTTCCTTAAACGGCGAAGGGACTTTTTTTTTCCTTTTAACCACCAAATTGAATGAGGAAATGAGTTTCATTGGGAGTGAAATGCAGCTTTATGTGAGTGAAACTCCCTGCAGATTCATATCTAATCACTTGAGCATTTTCGGGTTTTTGTTTCTGCTGAAACAAATGGAAGGATTTTAGAAATACTGAAGTTTTGTTTCCAAGTTTCGCAAATAAACTCTTTCCTCTCTGACATGATGGAGCATTTCATTTTAACAACTTTCAAAATGAAGCTCTTGAGTTATCATTTTGAAGCCACATTTTCCATTCAAAAACAGATCTAAATTTGAAGGGCAGAGGAAAACCAGAAGGCTTTTACAGCCCCCCCAAATGAAACTAAACATTTCAAAACAAATATTATGATTGCAATGAAAATAGATGCCCACAGAAACA